>DWME01008403.1:0-11750 GCA_018244795.1 Parelbella ahira ahira
AATTTCTCAGGTGTGTGAAGTCTACCAATCCGCACTTGGCCAGTGTGGTAGACTATGGCCTTAACCCTCTCAATATGAGAGGAGACCCATATTCCAAAAGGGGAATGATAAATTGATCGAATAGAAGTCTACATTGCACTATACAATACAGAATACTGTATTACACCCTACGATACAGAAGATTAGTTGTAATTATATAAAAATCACAGCGCAGAATGCGATTAGCTATTTATTTTATACTCCTTATAAGAAGGCTAAGAAAAAATCTATTTAAGATTGTAGTATATGCAGAAATATAAAATTGAACATAAACATTTATACGATGTTCATAACTGTGACATAGCTATAAGTATCTGACAGTTATTTTATTTCAAAATTTTGTACTCTAATTCATACAAAGTTAGGGTTTCGAAACTACATGACTTGCATACGAAAATTATCCTAACAATGGTAGGTACGTAAAATAATTGCATGTAATTGCTCGTGTCGAATTTATGTTTGACATTTCCTTTTAAAAATAAACGAACGCAACCGGCCTGTTGGATAAACAATCACCGATTATACAATTTTAAAAGTTTTTTGTAGACACCCATTCAAATGGTTCGCTAGTCTATATATATTGCATTTTATTTCTAAATAGTTAATGAGATACTTACTTAATGGTCCAATTTATCTTTTGTGACAAACCTACTTACATATGTATATGGCAAAATACATTTTTGGTAATAACTTAGAAAATCCTTTGTCTTTTATTTCAAACATTGAGATATTACCAAAGGCGGTAACAAAATAATTACTCTTAATATTCTTTAAATCATAATTACTGGTCTTTGTTTTTATCGATGTACCATCACGCTAGGGCACATACGAGACAGGCCAAGGCGAATAGTTATTAAATATTTCACGTCCAATTGAAAATACGCGCACAAAACAATATTTTTGTTAGCTTTATAGTTTTATATTGAAAATTGTAAATCACAAAAAAGTTTAAAATTATAAGTAAGCATAAGATCTAAACATAACGCGTGTATTTCCTTGAAGGGATACCCAGACGATTGTAGTACTGTAACTTTTGTACAGTTATGTTATTGGATGACGATTTATAAACAAAAACACTACAAACACATTAAGTCTTTGTGTTATATTTAATTGGAAAAATAAACGTTGGCGATTTGATATCCAAGCGAGATCACTTTACACTTTTATAATTTGATCCCGAAGATTGCAATGTAACCGACCTTTCTTCCGGCACTTGATTGATCGGACAGTAATAATATTTCGTTACAAACGAACATTTTAAATTGACGTCTATAAAGCCGGTGTCTCTTAAAACAATCCAAGTCTATATTGAAACTCAATCTATTTTCCTCGGCTGAGCACAATCTCTACGCAGCTAAAGAGGAAATGGAGCATAGTATACCACGCTTCACCAGCACGACCGGTATACGTGTAAGTAGCTAATCAGTATACCGTACAATATATATAGACTATGACGTCAGTGCTAAGTAAATATTACGGTCGCTTCACCGCGAAGTAGTGTGATAAAAACTGTTTATGCACATTATATGACGCAAAGTGATAGCACGCTGTAAACAAAACTACAGAATATCCTGTTTTACAATGTAAAGATGCTAGAATAATAACGGAGTAAAGTACAATGTATGTGAAGACGTAATATAGCCATTTTCATCTTCATTGCTTCGTCCTCTTGTTAAGTCGTTATATTAACAATGATAAAATGAGAAATGAATGGTAAGGTATTACAAAACTGCCAACGTAATTTTGCAAGTAATAGCGAGATTAATATTTTATATTGGTTTTGCTTCAATAATTTAATGAATCGCTTATACTTTTTTAGATAAACGTAACGTACATACATAGGTACTTAGATGAAATAGTAGGTACATATTGCCGCTGTTTCCCTTATTATTATGTTTTTTACCCCTTAAGTGAAAGAAGATTTAAGCATTCGATTGTTTTGGCGTAGACAAATAGGAGGTAACCCACTGGATTTAAAAAATCTTTAATAACGCTTACAATGTTTGTAGACAAAAAAAGCATTAAATTAATGTCTAGATTAGGATCTAGACTAACATTTACACACGAACACCTGTCTCCTGGCATTATCATGCGAAGGTCACAATGTTAAACAAATACCTCTAATGATTTACACTAGAAGAGCGTGCCAAGCGTTTTTTCTCAGGTTCTTTTCTGTCCTATGTTGACAGACAAAGCTGATGAAAACAATCATTAGTGCATATTCTTTGAAAGTTTATTAATTGTATATACGTGCAATGTATACCTATCTGATAAAGAAATTATTTGCATTCATATCTGAAGAAGCCAGTGAAACATCGTTAAATCCCAATCTAAATTCAGAAATTTGAAATATACCTAAGGACATTAACAAATGCAATAGACATATTGTCGAAAGAGAAGGACCCCGGCTCTTTCAAATAAGATATTACCATGTATACAAAAAACGCCTAAGAGACTCGAGTAAATCTCGAAGCCTGACAAGGGCGGAAATCGAGTCGCGTGCTACCCTACGCGATCTCTCCCTCCGAATTTATGGCAATCCAATATGACGGGCCGACTTTGAAGCACAAACAGCGGCCTAGGGGGAATCAATACTTGTTTGTACTGTGACAATGTAACCAGCACAGTGTCGTTTACATCGCAAATATTAGCGCCTTTAGAAACGATTGAATCCGTTTCAATCGCATGACATCATGCCTATATACCCCTGAAGAGGTAGGCAGAGGATTGTAGTAAACTCCCACTATGAACCTGTCATATACCTTGCTATACACCAGGCCCAGATCCTGACTCCCAGTTACTACTAGGAATTCAAAGATAGAAAAACCTTATTTTCAACTAAAACTGATGTAAGTACGTCTAGTAGAGCACACCGGTCTTTCGCCTTAAGCATTTCAACGAGTCTACTAACCGTCAAACGAAATCGTGTTCAATAAAAATAAAAATGCGTCACCTCATTCGAAACTTAATTGTTACAGACGAAAATCCTAACAAACATGTACAAAATTCTACGTATCACGGTACTAAATAGCAGTTTGCATGTTCAGAAAGTGGTTTATTGGGCCCCATATTTCCATGGGCGAGATATGAGTGTAAGTTACGAATGCGTGAGGGCGGGCGGTCAATGCCTTGAGTCGCCTAGACCGCCGAGTGGGTCGATAACCCAATTGGTTGTGACTATATTATGTGGCTGAATTATTATAACGAATAGACTTTTGGCTTGTTCGATAACATACCGTGTTGCCATTGGTTGCGTTCGAAATTAGTTCTGTAACGCGAAAGTCAAATTCAACTGATACAACAGATACATGTACGCAACGTAAAGAGAACTTAAAAATATTTCCTTGGATTTTTCGGTTAACTTAATTATTAAACTATCGCTTATTAAACATCTCACTTCGTGTAATAAATGATCTTGGTGATTTTCCATGTGTAACGCTTAAAGCTTCTTCAAAAAAGAAACTCACTTTTACGTGTATTAAAGTCAAAAGTAAAGTGACTCGATAAACAATTAGTAGAAATAATCATGCAGGTAACATAAATATCAGGATAAGCGACGAACTAATGCGGGCCATGATACAAAGCAATCAGACGATGACATAATTAAATACGTGATAAAACCAGTCTACTTTAGGCGACGCACAATGATTTAATTATTTCGGTATCGAACAATTATAACTTATTTTCATTAATTCTTGTGGTTCTATCATACACACGCCCGTATTTATCTCTTGTGTACTTCATATAGACTTTCAAATGGACTTTTTCTATGATCACTATTACATGAGCCACAACAAGAATCATCTGAAGAAACTTCTTCAGGACTCGAAATGTCAGATTTATGAATATATAAATCGTGACGAGTTAACGTCAGATCTGTCTATTTGCTATTTTTTCCATTTACAGTAAGGAGTAACATATTGTATACTGATAATCAAATGTTCTAATGCTAAAGTCGCACGTAGTTACTCGTATTGCGCAATAACAAAACAGGAAGAGATCTGTTGATTTCAGTTACACTGTTTATAGACCCCGTCCTCCCAAAGCTGTAATATTACTCGTATTGGATATAAAAGAACTTACTTACTAACCCGTAACCTTATTATCCACAATGGTTCTCGGGAGATCCTTAATTGAAATATATAATAACCAATGCAGTTCAATTATTATGTTCATGCCAATACAATACGTATTATAAATATGTTGCAACATGTAATAGTAATCTAACATCTTTAAGAAAAGGCTATAAAAAAATTCCTAGATAAATGCATCATTATTGCAATTTCGTTCTTATCTAACAGAGAAAGCTTCCGATAGAGGAAATCGTGGGAGTTCGCTTACCGTAGAAAGTAAATACAAAACGCTAACTCCACAATGCATCGATGTGATTATAATTATCATGTTTCTAGTGCTTTACCGTTTTTTGACATCGTTTGTCTGAGAGAATCGTAGCACCCACACACGGTCTGCGGTTCGAGAGAAAATACGTTGGGTTGGTTGGGTATCAATGCCTGTTAATTCTGAGTAATGGTTATCAAAATCGTACGGTATTTGCGAATTATGGACTGTTTAATACAAATATTGCAGTATTCAAACATTTATGACATTAATTCTTCGTTTTCATGTTTCTATTTACATCGATTAGAAGTATAAACTATACGTATTCATGGTACTTGAGCAATTGATTAAACGCATTTGATTACTAGGTAGGTATATGATTCCTGCATTTCTTGGGGTGAAATTAACATTAAATGGGTAAAATGCAAGCGTTTAATGACAAATAGTATACTTATTTATATGCAACTGCTGTTATAATCGTTAATGACTTTAGCTGATTTTGTTAAAATAATCGAAAATACCAGAGATTCTGATTCAAAAATAACGTTGAATCGTTATCATTTGTATCTTAGAGCTATTGTTGCTAACGTGACAGCCGCACCTAATAAATTCGTTAAGAAAAACGTGACCCAAGAATTGACGCACACGAGTCCATTCAGCTGTAGATATGTGGTTCATTACGTTGGTGAGGTAAAACCTCGGCATCCCGATATCGCGACAGGAAATCGTGAAAAACCCGTAATAAGTCCGCGATGAGTCGAATAACAATCGCACACCTGCGCTCCCGGCCGTCCCGGCGGACGCGTGCGCTGGACGAGCGCAAAAATGAACGCAATACCTACATGCATTTATTCATGCTTTCAGATACATCGCGGGACGTTGACTTTGGTTGTCAGCGAATTGCACAACAATAATTCATTTATTTATTTGTTCTTTACTGTATCTCTTAAAATCCAGGTAGGTACTTTGTACAAAAGGCGGGCTTTATGCCTAGCGGCATTCTCGAACAGTCAATTCAACATAACATGTATAATTCATGTCAAAAATTACAAGTATTACTTAAAAATCTAATTCTATGTTTTTCCACTTTAGGTACGTTCAGTCACCCATTCATTGGTAAACATAAGCCCGTGAAGAAATCTCATCCGTAACAAAATCCCAAGTCACTAGCACAGAGCCTTTCGTTCAGTTTGTTTTATTTAGAAAAAATCGTTAAAGTAATTAAATATGTTTCGCCGTAGAACTTGAGATATGTATTTGGTATCGGAAATTTTCCAGTTAACCAATGTATCTGATCACGTCTATTCGTTCAATTGTAAAAAAAGGCGGAACCCCACTGATTGTCATGTAAGTATTATTAATTTAGAAACGTCATATTTAGCCTGGATAATGATGAAAATTATCACTGTAAGGAAAATATACGTAACTTTAAAAAATATGACGATATGAAAACTATGTTATTTACGATTTAAGGCATCTTAAATAAACAATAGTTTCCTAAATTGTTACATGCACTCCTCCTTAAATATATTTAGTCAATAAAAGTATTGTCTCTGATAACCCAACTAGGTAACTTTGTGAACTACAATTATTATTATACCGTTACACCTAGTAGCGTCATATCTAGACACCCACTACTAAATAGGCAGAGAGTACAAACTGTCAAGTATCTCTGTCCTTATAGTCCTGATGTAAGTAGTTCTCTTCTACAATAGGCACTACGAAGAGAGTGAATTACAATGATGTAATATTTGGTATGTAATAATAGCATTAAACTCCTATAATATAATAATGTATTCATAAAATATCGTTGCCCGTACAATGACGCCACAAAGTTGTAAAAATAATAATGCTTTTAAAGTAATTAACTTTATCTTCCTACATGAGTAATTAACTCTGTTCGTCACGCTTTCTAACCGTATTATCCATATCTATTTCACTCCATACCGAATGTTGTAACATTAGAAAATTCGTATATTGTTACCGAAATATCTAGTGATAAAAACTTTATTCAGCCTGCAACATGCTACGTGTTTCATAATTAGTAATTTTTATTTCCAACTACATTACGTAAATGTTAACTCATTTATTTTGCGTACACTTTAGGCCCAAATAATATCTTAATGATCTGTAATATTTAAACGTAAAAATTATATATAAAAAGGTCGGAAATCTGATAGACAAATATAATATCCACGGTCGACTCGAGGTATTTATATCGTAAAGATGTATTATCTGCTGGCACTAGCTGTTCAGTTTCATTCTAAACAGAGTAAAAGCAGCGCCACTTACATAAAAGTTGCATACTTTTACTGAAACAACGTTCTCTAATAACGCTTAATAACAGTCGAGACAAGCAGCAAGGAAATAGCTTCGCACAGTTGGACAGCGCTTAAACAACTATACTTATAGTCAAATGAGTCCGTGGGAGGATGTTAGTGAGCGTGTGTGAAACGCGCGCGACAATAGGGCGAATGCACACGTGAGACAAGCTCTGATTTAGACGAACCAGAACAATGCTGCACTGGTGGCGCAATCCTAACATTCGTATGTGCCCATCATAATTATGCATCCGAGCGTAGGAGGCATGGGAACATACGTTTATTCCCTTTTACATATGTTTGACTTCGATTAATGTACGTTGACAACTTCACTTGTTACCGATACGTTAAATTGTACGTACTGCAGATCATTTAAGACATGTGTAAATGAATGTGCTATGATACAAATTTGTAATTTTACTAAAATAGGCCCAAAAAATTTTATTTTACTTTTTAATTATTTGGATATGTGTAGTCTTTCAAGTCTCAAATACTGTTATTTAATTTAAAATGTTACGTCGAAAAAATGAACCAAAATTTACAAATATATGGTTTTTTTAATTTTCTAAATTATTATTTACCTTTTTATATAGGTATGCCTTTATAATTAAGAATTATTCTACTGTCAGTGTGAGAATAACCTCGTTTCTTTCGGCCTACTTTTCGCACGATGCCAAAACAAAAAATATTTGTTTTATTGGCAATCATATTTTTTATGGCAACATTATGCGACATACATTTAAATAGTATATCGTTAACAAGAACATTGATGTTTACCACTTAATCGTATAATTTAGACGTCACTGGAACGTCCCTTTTATTGTCGGGGCTATTAATGCGCCGCCCACTACGCGTCATAAATTACGTTATAAACTAACTCGATAGCGATCTTCGATCTATCACTGTGACATATCGTGAAATGCTTAACCGCGCCGCTCCGCTCGCCTCCATTTTGTTTTAACATTTAATTTTTTAAAATAAAAATGTAAACACTTGACGAATTCTCTACAAGCCATTAATAATTTAATTATGATTGTATGAATGCTAACTGTAATGATCAAAATCACAACTTTTAATTAAAAAAATAGTAGTCAATATTGAAAGACTTTCTATACTATTTCTATTAGGGCTCCACTGTTGGTGCAGTTGTTAGTGACCTTGAACCATGAGCGCTGTGATGCTTGTGTTAGCTATATGGGTAGTTATTCTATATCTGAGTGTAAAATATTTATGTATAACTATATGTTTACGAATTTGTGTATATGTATGTAACTGCCTCGTTGGTCGAGTGGTTGCAAGCGCGACTGCAGATCCGGAGGTCCTGGGTTCAAATCCCGGTTCGGGTGCTATTAGATTTTTCTAATTTAGAATTTCTAGTAGTGACTCGCAGTCTGGATTTGTGCCCGGTGTACGGCAGGAGGCTCACCACCTACTCCATGGCAATTAAACGTAACTGGTGAAACGTGTCCCAAGACATTACCATGATTTTTATCATTAAGCTATATTTCTATTAGTAATGCTTACTAAAACCGTTTCCAGGATGTAGTGACTGTAACACTGGCTGCATATAAAATTACATGGAATAAACGTAATGATTTAATGTAATAACCGCGAAAGAGGAAAATATATAGGCAAATACACTAAGTACTAATTTATTTAATTTAACTAAATACTAACATCTAGCAAAATTTTTAGTACTTTATACTTACTTATATCTTTACCAGTAAGCATTTAATAATCTTCAATTCCTGACTCGGCTTGAAACGCGTAGGAGGAAACGTGTACAACATTAAAAATAGTTTTAGATGCTTAACTAATTTGGAATGGACCTCCATCATACCTTATCTTGTATGCGGATTACCTAAATATTTTTATCATGGTAATAACAACATATTACACGTAGTAAGACTATAAGGGATACTATGTTCTATTTTTATTCGAAAGTATATATATACATATATACGTCTATATATACACAAATAAGAGAATCATATGGGTATAGGATATACGTAATTAATTTATGTAAGTGGATAATAAAATCTCTATGCTATATAAATTGATATAGTCCGTCCCTAACGACGCACGATAGAACGTATATAAGAGAAGGCGAGATGATAAATGTGTGTTATGAATGTACATATACCTATCTTAATTTAAAAATAATATTACCTTTAATGTTATTTTATTTTATAACAACAATCGTTTTCTGCTAACTACCGCGTCTAATCTAACTGACTATCCTTTTTGTACTAACTATCGCTATTCTGAAGGCATTGCTTCATATATATTTTTTTTACTACGCAAATACCGACAGTTAGTAACAAATTGCTCACCGCGAGTCAAGTGACTTTTCTTCCGCGGATGGCGTGCGACACGCCAGTACAAGAAGCCAATAGAAATAACCAATAGAAGTAGCGACATTGCTTTCGAGGTGGCCACGTTTGACAAGAAATAATTCAAAATCCCAACCATCACTCTTATTATTAGGCTTAAATTTATCCATTAAGTATATTTATTATTACCTACATGGTCACCGAAGATCACAGAGGGTTCAATAACTTTATCGTCGCCGACCTGATGTGTCTCTCCTACATTCTGCATTATGGTCGCCGGATTGCTAAAAAACTTACATACTATGTATGTAAGTTTATATTTTTAACACAGACACAAAATAAACACTTCTACATATGTATTTATCATACAAGTATCAATCAGTTTCGGGTAGGAATCGAACTAAAAAACTCAATCAGCAATCACCATCTCTAACCACTGAATCAAAGAGCAAATCTATTGAATCAAATATGAATGTAATTAGGTATGTATATACTATAAGTAGGGAGTAGGCACAGTCAGAACGACGCCGTCGGCGCGAGCGTCCTGGTTTGCGGCAAACGGAACAACTTACGCGAACGCGACACAAATGTCGACGGATTTAGATCAAGTGTCGTCGCACGAGTACGTACAAAAGGATACGTGTATCCTTTCGGCTTAAGAGTTAGGTACGATCCTTTACAGACAGCTATAATGACATTGTGTTAATCACTCACAATAATAAATGAATGCTAACAAATGTCAACCATCCTGTGAATTATTATTATTATATCATCACGCCAGGTTTTTTACGGAGTAGACAGAGAGCTTTTATGACTATTATTCTAACTCCACCATTAGTCAGCAGTATCTTTATAGCAGATAGCGATAATTATTCTATAGCTCTTGTTATGCACCTCATTTCTATCATTTTGGTAAGTCCATTTGTAGCTCACTTCTATGACCTGGTATTGTGCTGCGATGGGCAAGTTGAGCTACTCATACTTCCCCGAATCTTTGAATTCTAATGAGCGCCATAGCGCCCTGTCCTTGGCTTGTCGCATCCAGCATCTGCCTGCAGCCTTTCGCAGGCCTTCATCCATATAAACAAGATATTATAAAATTCTTCCAATTGCGGGATAAGACTACCTACTGAAGAATTATATTATCTGTATATTATACCACTTAACATTCTACATATTTATAGACACCATACAATATCCAAATATGAAACCTGCGAACTGGTCTAATACTACATTTGTTGGACAGTCGCTAGTATGTACGTTTCATACATAACTTACAAGCGTCGAGGCGCCGCTGCTGCAAAGAGAGCACGGCGATGGCCGGCGACACGGATGTGGCCGGATTTAGCCGAGGATCGCGCCCGGCCGCCCCATCGGGTTGCGAATCGTCACTACTAAATATATACCGTTTCTTAGTACAAGGTTCTTGTACTAGATGCGATGTGATTACATTTCCGTGCGTCATATTGAAATACACAACAGAAGGTGGACGCGGCAAGCCGAAGATAGGACACGATGGCGCTCATTAGGACAAACGGCGGACGAATGATCATGATGATGGTAATGACGATGACGATAATGATGACGATGATGTTGATGACAGTGACAATCCTAAAGTAAATCTATAACCCGCGAATTTAAGACGTGATATTTAAACGGAATTTATTGTTGGTCTTATTGAAATTATGCCGTGAGAAGTTAAAGGACTTAAGTGCTTACATCAGCAAGATAGGGATTCTCCCAAGAAATGAACCTAGTTACGCGAATTAGACAAAGGGAAGTTCAGTATAAAGTATCGATTTCTGCTTAGACAATCGCTGCAATAGAATCATAATGAAGACTGATTCGAAAAATGTGCAAGGTTGTCGAAGTCTCACTACTTCACTCTTATTGTTTAGGTCGTTTCTATATTATCGTACATTATTTCTAATATTACTGCAGAAAATTTACGCTAAGATAAGTGTATTTTTGTATCGAGACAGTTTTTACTCTAAGTCTTCCCAATAAATTATTAATAAATGTTGCTTAGGTAGTTGTGTATCCATCATTTGGCAGAAAATATGCCATCCATACTGTTATCGACCCACGCCACATAAACTCTCGTTTTAATACCGAGCAAATGGTCAAAGACATCGAATTTTATCGAGCAATAAATATCCTGGCCGATGTCGTGTCCGGTGTACAAATAGCGAAAAATTTGCAACAACAATGCGATGTTAAGTGCAGTGCGCTGCAGGTGTAACGCAGTCCTTGAGCGGCCGCGGCGCGTGCCGCTAGCGGGCTGGCCTTGTGACCTATAACGCGGCCTTGCAGATGCTACTGGCCCTCTCGCCCACATCAACTGTACAGTACTGCAACTTACCATAAAACACGGGATGATTTACCGCATGTCACCTTTATGTTCGTTAATTTTTAAAATGTAGATATTACTTTTTTTTTACAATTGCTAAAATTACGTCGTAATCCAAAATTAAATTTTTCATAAATTAATTAATTTTTCACTCTGCGTGTAGCCAATATGATTTACTGAAAGTTGGAATTAGTCCGATTAACAGTCCACCGTTTTAATTCTAATCTGACTGACGTAACTCACGTAACATATTAATACTGAGTTCATCATTATCATCATTATTAGCCTACTCCCGTCCACTGCTAGACATAGGCCTCTCCAATGGTACGCCACTGAGCTCGATCTTCAGCTCTTCGCATCTAACCTCTG
>DWME01008404.1:0-11748 GCA_018244795.1 Parelbella ahira ahira
TTTATGTTACAGCATTGTTAAGTATAACAGTTCTTGTGCATTGCTACAGTTGATTAAAAAATGATTTTCTCTCTCTCATGACTTTTCTTGAATATTTTATGCGTCATGGATATTGATTTATAGGAAAGATACAAATACTCAGTGCAGTAACAGTGCGTAAATCATAATTGTCAACTTTACATGAGAGCAAAATATTTGTATCTATTATGGAATGAACGCATACGCGTTCATTCAATGTTCACAAGAACGATCACACGATTCATCGTTCTTCGTCGAATGGCGTCAAAATTATGGATAAGAAATGAGTTGTAGTGTTTTCATTAGATTTTGAATTGTGTTTCTCCAGCAATGAATTCCTAGATATCTCTTTTATTATTGACAACTACAAGTTAAGGGTAAAGCGAAAGTGTGTAGCATTTACAAATTCATCCGTGTAGGATATAACGGGAATTTCAGGGTCTGCAAGGAATTTTAAATGTCAGTGGTCAAGAGCCTTTTACGACCCGAACCCTACCCTTGAAATGTTGTTTTCTTGTTTTCATCCCCCAATTATGCATTAATAAACGTTTTATATGCCTGCGTATCCCTAAAACTGTGTCTTGCAGGTGGGATTTTTGGGATGAAATATGTATAATTATGTAACATAGCTAAACTAATATGCATACTTTTAACTATGTAGTTTAACTTGCGCTATATGTTTTGTTTGATTTTAACTATTTGTCACAAATATTTCAAGTGAATTGTATAATAAAACTTGAAAGTTGTTTAATATGTGACATGACGCGTACCTGTGTGTATGAATATATATCTATATATGGACACTGCAACTAATAGACATTATATTTAATATCGAATAGTTTGAATAACTGAAATGTTATTCGGAATGTTCCAGAGCTCAAATTAAATTTCACTTTGAACTCTTCATAAAGTCAAGTATTTTATAGTGGTGAGTTATATGTACGGGTATGTCTGATAATATCCGCATCGGTTGTGATAGCGACGGCCGAATATTCCGGTCGCGTCCAGTGGCGCTCCGGTGTCGAATTAGTTCCCGTCAGGGCTAAGGTTGTGCATTCATTACTAGTGAATGCAGCCCATGTTTCAGTCTGTCCGTTCGTGAGGGGCGGCTCGTTATACGATTTTCCTTTTTGTATTCCCCCTAAAAGCAAGCTTTGATGGCACGCGGATTCTATAGCAGCCTTCGCTGAATATCCACACCGGATTCCAATTATGAAAAGCTTCATAAATGATTTGTCATGCCTTTGCGGCGTCCGCTAAATGGACGAAAAAGAGAATCTATTGAAAACTGCCGCAGAGTGGTTTAGTACTGCCTGGAAAGTGTATTGTATTTCAAGAAATGTGCAACGTCTTTTGCTTTTCATGTATTCGAGAAAATTCTACTTAATATTTTTTATATCCACTTATTAATTTATAATCGCAACTTATGCGTGATTTCTTTATCAGTATTGTTCTATGGAATATATAACATACCTGTTGCAAAGTGGGAGGCTACTGGCGTCATTCCTCTGATCACCCATATGGGGAAATATAGGCGTGATGTTATTACATTGGATTGTAATATACCTATTTTGTTCTGAATATCTTATCTAATTATCTTATCTTATCTATGGACCCCGGCTCGGCAAACGTAGCGTAGAACGCCCTCCGGCCCGGTGGGATGACGATCTGCGAAAAGCTGCAGGCAGATGTTGAATGCGACAAGCCCAACACAGGGCGCGATGCGTTCATTGAGGGAGGCCTATATCCAGCAGTGGACTGAGGTGGACTGATGATGATGATGACGATGACGATCTTATCTAATAATCATAAGAGTAATCTACTTTATATTGATTTCTCATATAAGTGACGTATTTTCTTTTTTCGAGAATAAATATCAATAAACAAAAACATAATATGAGTAATGAGTTGCAATTAAAGATATAAATTCAAAAAGATGTTGAAAATGTAAAAAAAGTTATTGATTATATTTGGATATTGAAGTATGTAATACGTTCACTCGTTCATTCCATAACATTAAATTATGATTCATTAACTCAACATTCTAAATAAAATTTTAATATGAAAAGCAAATAAGTCTATAAATATGTATCACTATTTCCAATTAATTGTCTGTGCCCCCTGCATGGCGATAGGGTCACCACCTATTCCATGGTGGGATGAAAATATAACTGGTGGAAAGTGGAAGTTTACTACACTCCTCAGCACACCCCTTTAGGGGTTGTAGGCATGATGTTACTTTTTTTACTATACCGAATACTTGTTTTTAAAAAATAATTGGAAATTTACTGTAATCATGAATAAGTTAACCGTTTTAGCTTTACGTGTTTCTAAATAGTTTTATCTTTCGATAACAAATATTACTCAATATTGAATATTTCTCAAAGCACACTTCTGCATAATATTCCAACAACTTTAATATTCAAAAATATAATAATAAAATTGTAAGATTTCTTAGCGTAGAGACTGTTGCTCAGTTCAAAACAAAAAAGTAAAGTTAGCACCGCAAGTCGGCGAAGTTTATTTTCTTGTACAAACGGAGAGCAAGTTCGGCATCGCGCAGGCTTGTTAGAGCAGTTAGAGTTGTTTGAGACTTGCCTTGAAATTAATCCCGGTCATAATAACGCGGTTTACATAATCTATGAAATTAAAATACCCTCGTGTTTCACCTGAAAACTATTAATATGCTAATATTTTGTCAATTATACTCCGATTTAAATTTCTTTTGTTTGTGTGCGCAAGACACTAAGCTTTTGCAATAATACAATAATCTAAAGCTTAAAAGTAATTGTTTAGTTTTTTGTTTGTCAAATTATACGTTTACGTTTCATTCTTCATTCTATTCTGTAAAAAATTAGATTCTCAGAATAATATAGACTGCTCGATGCGAAGAAAAATACGCTTAACAAGTTTACATCTTTTAGTTTCCTCTGTCCCGAATAAACTAAGAACACAGTTACATCTTGTTGGCGAAATACGATTAGCTCTCGTAAACGATATGTAAACTAATCAGAAATTGGGTAACACGAATAGTTTTTAATTAACTATCATAATATCCAATTCCAATACTCATGCAAAACGTGTATGGAATTTCAATATTCATGTGACGCTTTAAATTCTCACATTCCCCGCGCTTGTGAAGACGTCAGAGCCACGTGTTAACATATATTAACATGCATATGAAAATGAAATCGCGTCGCTGTTGGAGCAGTAAATAAGTTCCGGAACAAATATCCGTTGCCAATTTGATTTGGTGTGTGTACGCTGTCTCTTTCTCGTGCGTCAAGTTCGAGAAGGATGTGAGATTAGACGTACGGTAGGGCTGGCGGAGAGGCTTACAAATTCGGTTGCGATACGCAAAAGGACTGGAAAACAAAAGTTGTATTATAACAGAATTTAAGGTCAACTTTATGAAAAAAGTCCGTAATGAAAAAGTTCAATTTAATATAGTATACTAACATCTTATTCCAAAAAGATGTTAAAAAGTAAGTTATGACAATTATTTAAACGTTTCAAACATTTCTGTGACATTGCATAACTAATACAATATGTAATAGTATAAAGTACAATAATACTTAGAGATCAAAATACTATTTCTGTCAACTTACTGCTTCACATCTGCCAACCCTAATTATTTGTGCTAGTTGAAAGAACTTTGTGTTCACAGCGAGTTTCGCGGTATGATTGACAGTGCAATCGGTGGCTCGATGCACCGCGTGTTTCGATCGGGAAAGTACACCAAAAATGCATACGTCGATAAGTTGTCGATAAGTATTGTCGAGAATGTTTTGTTAATATGATTGTAGGTTATAGTTTCAGAAAAAGTGAATTGATGAATAAGATTCATAACGCACTCTTGTTGGTTTCTGCATTTTTACCACTAAAATTAATTATTTATTGTAATTCACGGTTGGATGCTTCGTTGGTCGTGTGATTGAAAACGCGACTACCGAGCGAGAGGTCCTGGGTTCGATTCCCAGGTCAGATATTATTGGGTTTTTATAACTTGTAATTCCTAGTAGTGGCTTGTAGTTCAGACCTGTATTCGGTGTATGGTAATAAGGTTAAAACCCGCCATATACCTGAACTGATGAAGGATGGGAATGTACTACACTTCTCTGCTTACCTCTTCGGGGAAGTAAAGACGTGATATTCTGTTTTACGTAATGTTTTTATTATGTAATGTAACATCTTATTTTGAATTGAGTTTCTATTTTTGCAATAAATATTTAGGTACATAAGAATACGTTTTGGGTGACTACCATTATTATAAAACTATATACCTACGTTAAAGTTTACTCTATTGTTTATAATACTATTCTTAGCTTTTAACAGTATGTAAGACTCATTTAAATTACAATAAGCGGCTACGCCATAGGTCGTAAATGCAGTGTTGACAACGCGCAGTTGAGGTCTCTGGTGTTGCCAATAATCCTTTGGCAACGGTGAACACTTAACATCACGTGACTGATTTACCAGCTTGTCAGTATGTCTATGGAATAAAAAAACGTTTAGAAACGAAGTCGACAAGTAACTACGTTAGCCTCGTGCCGTCTTTAGCAAAATGATTTCCGGTTTTCGTGATTTCCGACACTTCGCAATTCGAACAGATACACCGATGTGTCTGGAAAGTTTTCAGCAACAAGCCAATGGAAACAAGTTTTTATTACTTCAAACAATGATAAAACAATTTGCCTCAAACTGCGTCGGCAGTTGAATGCAGGATTTTAATGCGTTCGCGATGTTGAATAACTTTTAATGAGTAAGTTTTATGCAGTTTATTTGTTGAATAAAACCGTCCAAATAGGTGTAGCAATTAAAACTTGACTTTATTATATTGTTCTAGAATGCTAGCGGTTCAATAATTAAGATTTGATCTCTTTTAATTAATTTCTTTCTATTAAATAATGCTATTGACTATTCAAGAATATTTTGTTTGTCTTTTAACAATTGGTCGTACTTTGAACAGATTTCGTAGGAAAGTTACCAAATTTTTCAAGCTTATTTTATATGTATAATAAATAGGCAATATTATACTCAATGCATAAATTTTAATACGTAAATGTTAAATACTCGTCTTGCAGTTAATTGGAAGTTGTTATTTGATTGGTTTGATAACGGGCAGCATTTACGAGTTTAGGGTGAGCTCGTAAATTGGAAACAAACATTTATCACAGTTATCGGATGTACAATTAATCTGTCAAAATATGTAAGCTCGTAATTATGTTAGATTTGTGATCTTAAGTAATTACAACATTCACGACTTCCGAACGCACGAACAGTCAATTATTAAATATGCAATTTAAATGCTTTGATTGTACAATCTTCCATTGGAGTTTGGAATTTTGAATACTTGCCACAGTATGAATAGATATATGGCTGTATTAAAATATGAGCGTGCCACACTTAGAATGTGTAAAATGAATCTTGACTTATCGACATCACTAAGGACTGGTTGGTGGGTAATGCCAATGTAAAGGCCGCTCAGAGCGTAAAAGAATAAAATGTAGATAAACAAATGAATATTGCGCTTGTATTAAAAAATACCCTTTTGTCAGACAAACATTTTTTGGCCTATGTTATTGTTACTGTTGATAAAATTACATTATTTGTTTTACATTTACAGATGAAATATAATATAATTCAAAATTTGTATTAATGATTTGAGACTTCATATGCTTTACTTAAGTACAATAAGATATAACCCAACGCCTTTATAGGATTGTTACCATATTTTAATGGTTTGTTGTACTATTTTACTTATACCACAGTGTTGTGTACGTACAGTGTGCTATATTTAAATAATGTTACACATTTTTTTATATTCATGTATTTACTGTATACTTCACTGTATTTCCGACTTTTTGATGATCCATTTAGTATCAATTCCTTAAGAGTTATGTCGTTATGCACAGATGTCACTTGCTAATAATAACTTGGACCATCTCCAAAGGCGGCCCTCTGATCCCAAAGCAGGCACCGCCTATTATTGTACCACTTAATTACTTATTACAGTTGTATACTTACTCATATATACTCGCAGCTACTCATGATTCTATACATGCTTTAAGAATACATAATATATATGCTAAAGTTGAAAGTGTTACAGCAACCATCACGGTCATAACTTCGCTACAATATAACGGGTGCGCCTAAATCTGCAAAAAGCCGGCAGTCGCCCCACCGTACTGAGGGGTAGCTCCCCCGGCACCTGCTGCAAGATAGGCAGCTAAGCATTTTCGATGTCTTATATTAATAATTGTTGTGTACAACATGCAATTCTATAAGCAGTGGAATGTATACTTTATAAACGTCTTCACTACTGGGTTGATAACAGTAGGTACCATACACCTTTATTTTTGGTTGTAATATTGTTGGTGTCGAATAATTATAACGATATAAAATAAATGTATTGCCACGTTATATTTGTAATATGTAATATCGTGTAGTTAGCTTGTGTATGTTAAATGATTATATACCTAATTATTTATTTAAAAAGTCTAAGTTCCACTTTAATTTAAAAAATAACGAATAATTTGTATATACTCGTATATAATTAATAAGTACCTACGTAACCGTTATTTTTGTGAATATATACAACACAGAATTAATCAGTATAGCGACATATACACCGAATATACCTTTGATATTTAACAAAAAAACTAGTTACACTAGATACTACTTAAAAATGGGAGCTAGATCGACTGGTTACACTGTAATACCGGAAGCTAGATCGACTAGTTACTATTTAATAATAGAACACTGTCTAAATCGACAAGTCCCGTGCTACCCTCCGCGCGAAGCTCCCCTCGGCACCTGCGCCACACAAGATGTGCACTGAAGTGCTGAACGTTTTCGCTGACGTGCCAAGACATGAAGGGAACTCTTCAAACGATCATTTGCTGAATGATAAATGATTTTTGAGTACGTCTGATTCCGCCCCTCATTTGCATAAGATACATAAAGTAATTTTAGTGAAACTTGTAAAGCGAAAGCATGTGACTATAGGTAATTAGCTTTGAAGTCATATTTTGTATTACACTTCAATGTCTCTATGTAATTCGCTGTACATTCTTAAATTTAAAATTGTTGTGGCTCATTGTGAGACGTAATAATTTAACGGAAATGTAGCAAATACAATTACATTTCCAATTGAAATTCTTACTAAATGCATGTGAAATCTGTCACCCCGTCTTCTAGCAACCCGTCCACCAGCCTTAGCCCTTTTTATACCGAGAGGAGATTCACGTCCAACAGTGTCGTACAATGATAAAAGGTGTGATGATTTATGTGCATAGCAAAAGAAAATAATATCCCAAGAAATATTGCTACACATGAAATGTTGAACTTTGCCCATCTGCGTAAAGCCTAAAGTAAAAGCGTTCGGCAATCTGCAGTTGCAATTTTCTCACCCTCGCTTTCAAGATGTGGGATCTGAGAATGGTCGGGCGTGAAAAATGACTTCGTATATCAAATTATGTCGTTAGTACTATTATCGCATTACACACTTCCGGCTGGCTTCCAGATGTTTGCAGCAATTACTTATAATTCTTCCATTCTACCATCGGAAATATAATTGTGATTTGGTACTTTGTGCGCATATGTTGGTTGTAAAAAATTGTATTATAATGAGACTTTAACGTCAAACAGGTGAGAATGATTCTTGCGATATTACAATTGCGATGAGATTGATTTTTAATATTACATTTATAGTGAGATTGATTCTCAAAATGTTATAACTACAATGAGATTCTTACAATAATCTTAATTCTTACAAATATATATAGGGGTAGCTTCAAATTGTTATTACGCTATTGTGAAGTCTTGTTAAGGACTTGCAATTATATTCTTGTCACATATTACATTACAAGATAATGTCAAAATAAATAGTTTAATTACATAAATGACAAGTATTGTACAAGCGTAGTAAGAACATTTCATTTCGGTGCAACTTCATCCGCGAATAGCCGATTCTAATCCTTACTAAGCGATCTATGTTATTCCTAAGGTCGTTGTACTTGTTGTATTTGAACTTAAAATAGTGCCTAGTCTAGCGCCAAAAACGATTTAAGTTATAAATCCCAGTCACTGTTCTATTGTTACATTGCCAATTTTTTCAGCGGCTCCCGTCTGTCTCGGCATTACTAGATCTCCTTAATCCAAGCGGTCTTAAGATCTGTCATTATAATAATACACCTAATCAGGATTACGTTGCGTATTTAGTGCGATTAGTTGGCACAATATCAATGCCTGTGTAGCTATAGATGTAATGCGAACATTACATGTAAGTGCTTGCCTAAATATTTAATATGCGTTTCGTCGAGTATATGTATATGTAGTTTGTAAAAAAATTAAGAATCGTTAACTGAAAACGAAATTTTCTTCTACATAGATATTATTTCTTTATTTAATACTAGGAATGCTTCGCAGCATATGACTTAAAATAATCCACGGACATTTAATTTAGAGTATTTCTGTACACACAATATTGTCAGTTATATTTTTCAGTTTGGTTCTCGTATCGTACGGGCGCGCATCTGGCGTCACAGATTAGTTAATATAATAGTTACGTAGGTTCTATAGAGATAGACTCAAGCAGAATGGTGAATACAAAATAAATACGAAAGTATTGTGTAATTGTTATATTAAGGTTTTTTTCTCTTAGTTATTGGTTGTGATACATAGGATTAGATTGAAACGATGATAGCGCCTGAGATAATTACAATGCAGATAATATTATGATAATTTAAAACGCCGATTAATTGCAACTATAGCGCAGGAATGTTAGGTTATCAGTAATTCCTTATATAGATATGCCATAAAAAAATGTTCTATACATGTAAATATATACATGTACATAAATATGTCACTGAATTACTGTTTAGTAAGTTTGATTTTTTATAACAGGTTTGTATTTTAGCTTGATGGATTAGTCCAAACATTTCTAGAGTTGTTATCCTTCGAGTGATCAGCAACGATTTTAGCCTGCCAGTCGTTTGCGGGACATAAACTTGCCCTGAGGGGTAAATACGGTGAGTAAAATGTTAATTCTATAATGCATATACCTATATCCTGCAGTGTGATTTCTGTAGTACGTTCTCGTTGGCCGCAGCACGCCTGTCCGCCGTGTAGCGCGTCGTAGCGTTAAACGAGATTTGGTTTGGTTTTATTTTAGATGGTAAAAATAAAACAATGCTTTGCTGGACAATACTTCACATCAGAGAATAGAGTTAGACAATATATGTACTATTATCGTTAAAGAGTCATAAGTCCGATACATGGACATTATCAGTGACGTTTTTTATTAAAGTTGAATAACTTAGCTACTGTAAAAAGAAAATTATAGAGACGGCAGGAAATTATTTCGTTACCATTCAGCGAGGCGAAGATGTAATTGTTTTGGAAACCATGCCTCACGTGAACATTTTAGAAGTGTGTTTCTATACTTATTTTTTAATATCAATCCATTGCTACGTGTGAAACTTAGAAATAATTCAAATAAAGAGATTATCATGTATAAAGAGAAATAAACGATGGAATTCTTATATAGCGAAGCGTAGATAATTAACATTAAACACGTCTGACGACTTTCCTTACTGACAAACATTTATCACCACGTTTAGACGCGCGCCAGGATCGTAGCAGACGTAGCGGTCGAGGATGTTCCGTATAGCTACGCTCGTAGCGTCGCTCGTGAGGGGTTTATTACACACTCGTTCGAAATTTTGCGACTGGCTACATAAACGTTTTAGTAAAGAGATAATGTTTTTCTTTTAAGCATTGTCAGTATTTTGAAAGAGTCGTAACTTAAATATTTTAGTAGGGGAGATAGAGTTTTGTTTTGTTGTTTACCTTATTTATTATTATCTTTAGAGTTCAGTAGAGAAGAGCTAATTTCTAATGTAAAAAAAGTTAAAGTATATGTGTATATTTTTAACTTTTCCTTCACTTTACCAACGTTATGTTGAATCGTTGCATCACAACTGGTTCAGTAATGAGATTCAACATCACGTTCGCATTACGACAAGTTACCTTCAGTGTACGAGGAAGGCAAAATAAATCAGAGGGAGTGCGTCTTCCCGGCTTGTTCCCCCAATCGCATTGCACGAATGCGGAGCGACTTTCATGTTGTGATAGAGTTTTAACACGTCTATATTTTTTCGCCCCTTAAGCATCATTCATTTAAAGTAATACAATGCACAACATTCGTTTTGAATGACGAATACGTACTTACAGGTATTGCTTTTTAAAAGGAAACAACCAAGCTTACTGTGAGTTAAGTTCGAACTGTGGAATAAGATTATTACTAGTGTCAGTGAATTTGGCTAGTATTGGTAGTTAATGTCGTTTTAATTACTAATACTAATAAAGCTACTGATAGAAGCTACCACTACTAATACTACCTTAACTAATTTGTAGTTTTTAAGTTAGCATTAGTTAGTAAAATCATTATAGAAATACGACTGTTAGTATAAGATACTCCAGTTAATATGAGTGCAGTAGTGTCCATCTTATTAAAAGCTACTTTCAGATGTGGTTACTTATGGGGGGTGAGATAGTCGCCGAATGTCAATGAGCACGTAACGAGCAAGCTTCAGGACATTATATAGACTATATTCATAATAACTGCAGCGCAAAAGAGAAAGACGTAACTGCGCTGAGGTAAGAATAAAAGTCTGATATGTTCATACACTAGATCTAGGCAATCTTAAACACATTTTTAAGAACAAAATATAGACGGTGTTCATAATCATTGTAGTGCGGTAGACAAGGGCATAGCTGGGCTATTGAAGGAAAAATAACAAAACTGTAAGTTTCATGCACGAGGTCGTTCTTAATTCGATCCAAATTTTTGATGTGGAACACTTCAACACTAAGAACTATTCAAACCGAACATGTTATCTCTGGCTCCGTGAAACATTCAAAAAAGTAAACAACGACGCGAGGACAATAAACACAGACCAGAACAAACATTTGCAATGCAAACACTTGTGTCCACCGGAAATCAAACCCCTTTAGCGTAGGTAGGTGGCAATCTATTGAACAATTCATTTATTGATTGACGGTGCCTGTTCCACTTTGTATGAGCTATTGTGACTGATGTTTTCAAGGGTATGGTTGACTTCTAAAGACAACAGTAACATAGTTTCATAGTTCTAGGCATGAAAGTTAACATATTTAATTACATAAATAGCTATTAATACTTATTAATTTACTACTGTTCGTATTAAATCAAGTATAAGCCATTAGAGATGACTTCATAACTTCTAAAATGACTATTTAAAATGATTATTTTTTTACGAAATAATATTGTCATATCTCTACTGTTGTTGTTGAGTTATTGTTGTTGCGCAATAGCAAACTATGACATAGTTGTACATATTTTATCTGTTTTTGTCGCTTTCGATCTGTTGTTTGTGAAACAAAATATGGCTCGCAATATGTAATAAATAAACCTATAACTGGTTTAGCCTAGCAGATATTTCATCAGCTTTTTGTACAGATATAACTAGTTTCCGTCAACTTAGTTTCTAAGCATTATTCATATAAATATCTACAGGTAGGAAAAATAGCGAAACGTCATTGGTATATTTAGTAATATTTAGAAAAAAAAATTGTAATAGTGCAGCTTGGTATAAAAACACGCGTTCTTTATTAACCATGTAATAATAACAACAATAATAATAATAAATTTTAGTAGTAGCTCATTTTTATTTACGCCCGGTGTTT
>DWME01008405.1:0-11747 GCA_018244795.1 Parelbella ahira ahira
TAGTTCACTGATAGTTTATAATGACTGCCTCATTGCTCGAGTGGTTACAAACGTGACTTCTGGTCGACAGGTCCTGGATTTGAAATCCCACGTTGGGTACGATTGGATTTTTCTAACGTAGATTTTTTAGTAGATGTTTCTCGTAGTGGCTTGGAATCTGAATTTAGCCTAGTTTTATTAAAATTGATGTATCACATTTCAGGTAACGTTTTCCTGTCAGACAAATATTCCAAACATTATCACTATTTTCATTCATACTAGAGCTCAAATCCACATCATAATTTTACAAAATAAATAATATTCCTATCCTAATAAAGATAAAAAAAACATAATACTATACAGATGAAGTACAAAGATGGTTTTCTTATGTATACAGATTCCTCCCACACTGCTACAAAATACAGGGTTTAACTTTTATGACCATTCATCAAACAGTTCATGACTAACACTTATTTGTCGCACAATTTTCGGTAATTTTTCAAGGAGTGAATTATGAAAAACAATGTTTGCCAACACGCGATCACTTCGGTACACAAGACACAAAGGAACAGACAGACACAAAGAAACAGACAAAGTACAGAGGCAAGACAATCCCGACAAGCGTGGAGAGCGTGACCATTCTTATGTGCTTTACGTTTTGGAGAGAGACCGCTTGGAATCGTTAATATGCATGGATTTGTTTGTGTATGAATAAATGAGCATGTTAAACTTGAATGGGAACAAAAATTTAAGTGATACACTAATATGATTTTCTTCAGCTTTGTTCAAATATTTATAGCAGGGTACCATATAATAATGGACATGAATTGTTAGTTAAAAGACGGCCTTTTCTCTTCGCCGGATGGTAGAAAAATGAATAATTGCGATGTATATGATTTGTTTGTAAACATATAGATATTTTTATATATAGATTATTAATAATCTATCCGTGTTCCAATTATGTTTATTACATATTCTAATACATTTGGTTGTAATTACATTTTTTTATTATTATTAAACCTGTGTGTGTGTTTTTGTGGGATACACTCGACCATTAATAGGGTCAACATCGTCGTGGAATACACTCTAGGCTTCCCTCGTATTCATGGCATTACCCACGTAGACCAACTCAATTCCTCGAATATTCTAATGAGTCAATGTTTCATCATCGTCAACCCTTTTGTTGTGCCATTGTTCCGCACGGGTCTTCTCTCGAACTGAGAATGTTTGAGGTTATAGTCAGCCACACTGACTGAGTGCGAGTAGGCAGACCAATAAAAGCTTATTAAAGCAAAAACATCCAAGCAGCTGCGTCGTTTCTTTCTCGTCTTCATAGCTGCCATTCGTTGAGAAACTCCATCTGCCTTAATTGTTCTTTGGTTCTATAACGAGATATCAAATGGCCCTCGCCAACAGATGTCCCACTTTTTATTCAAAGTTCATTCGTAAGCTCCCCTTGACAGATGTGGACGGTCGATTTTATTCAGATCCACTTTATCGTTCCGTCACCTTTACTCAAAAACCGGTCTGGTGTTACGACACCTTTATCGGTGGTACTTGATGCTTTTTAATTATGTGTTATGAGGAGTTTAGTAATGATATTAAAAAAAGTACATGTATAATTTAATTATTAATGGACAAAAACAAATTTAAAGTCAAAAAAATAAAGCAAGGTAAAAATGTATTGCTTATTTCTAAAAAAGTCTCTTCCAGCAAACCTGTGTAAGTAATGTAATGTGTACTAATATGTCGAAATTACTGTACTTTCTATTTTATACTGGAAATACATAATTATTGTGACTGTTGATAACGAATGACCTGCTGATAATATTATTATTACTATTTTTATCACCTGTTGTGTAAATAATTCACTCGACCGAAAGACGTCTGGGACACCTTTGCGTTTCAGTGCAAATAACTTGAAAATACATAATATGTTATTTGCATATTTTTTACATTATTAATAACATCGATAATTTAAAAAAATGTTAGTCTTAGTTTACAGTTTAGTAATGATGTTAAGTTAAGATATTGAAATCTGTCCTCTAACAGTGGTGAGATATACAATGTAAAGGGACCTTTACAATGTATGTCACATACACATTTTTCTCCAATGGCCCTTCGCAGTTGACCCTACTCACCTCTATTACTTTACCTATCGACTACAGCTAGGTAAGACAGCTGCGCCCGGTTTAAGAGAGGAGAAAGAGGGGAGAGGGGGGAGTGGATTTTCTAATCCTATCTGGATCATTTATCTTTATGGGATCTTATATTTCCGTGTTTATAAACTAATCGTCTATTCCTTACAAATAGTATGTTTATATTATGACCGAAAATTATTATGTACACAAATGTACACAACAAGATCAATGTAGCCACGTGATCAAAAATAAAAATACGCACACAATGAAATATAAGTATTTGTGTAATAAGTTTAACCGCACACATACATCTCAATTTACTTGTTCCCCGGATGGATTACCGGATATTGAGGTGCTCAGTAGCGCATTATGTGTGCATTCAACATAATATACCGACGTTTACCGTTGAACATCCGCGCGTGCCAGGCCGCTTTAGGTACGGAAGAGCCCCGGATGTATAGTGGTGTGCCGCAACTCTATAACCGTAGAGTTGGATGTCGATACTAAATTATTCAAAAAAATTTTTGTATAGGTATGATAAATTAGTATTGTGGTAGTCTAGGTACGTCTAAAAAATTTTGCGCGTTTTTTATATTAAATTACTAGCTGTGACGGTGAATGAAAATATCGTAAACAATCTTCCACATACGCATACCTTAGCGTTCTATACCCGCACATGGCCAGCGTGGTAGATCATCGCTTTAACTCCTTTAATTCTGGAAAGAGAAACGTGCCAAGTGAAGTAAATACTTTAAAAGAGTCGATAATTTTTGTGCGATTTAATAATCATTGAAACAAAATCGCATATAAAAGTTTCATTCTCTGCAAGAATTACACAATTCGGTATGGTTTACTCACTCTCCAAGGTCACCTAACACTATGTTCCAATAAATGAACAATATAACCGGCGATTGTTAGAACCGCTTCGTTCTAGTATTCTATTTTATATAACGTATGCAGTGTAACATAAAATGATTGCAAACGAGAAACAATACAAGTGCGTAAGTGAAACGTGGATTGCAATGACGTAAACTTGGAAGGTTAAACTTCAATCTTAAGCGAAACAATGGAACGTAAATTTACACTTATCTTGTTTGTTGGTAGAAGTGTGTATATACCTAGATATTTTTATACCTATATACATAATATATTCTATTGTGCAAGTCTCTTGTATTGTTGCTTCGATTTTTATATCGCTCTGTTATACCTATGTATATACGCCTCAGCAGAGTTCTGTATTTGAATGTCCTAGAATGTACTAGATACATCATCTACTAGGCGTATTTGAAGTGCACAAAATATACAGGTTTCGGTGATTTTACTTTCGCTAATCATTTTATTTGTTTACGTTTCAGTTTATTACAGAAATATGTGTGCATTAGTTCAGGTTATTTTCATTAAAATAATAGAATTCAAGGACCCTTAATAAAGATATAATTGCTTTTATGATTAATTAAACACTGGAGTTTAACAAAATATAATTATCAATGTCATTATTATTATCTCATCACGCCAAGACTCCAACGAACTTTATCTCAACACACCTGATGCATCATTAGCTTTATACAAGCAAGCACGCCAACATAGGAGACTATATAACGATCGACATCGATACAACCGCCCCATCACTAGCACCATAGCCATCCCAAATTGGTCTGTCGAGCAGCGAGCCCGCAACCGGTACCGTTACCCTACCTATCTCGATCCGTCGCTTGTCACCTGTGTACCGCGTCTAGCTGCGACTGGCCGCCAATGTGGACCGTACACATAAGTTGTATTCATAACTAATTTGACATTGCATTTCGACTTATTTTCCGGAATCTATGACGTTTGGGATATGAGATATAGGTGTTCAGTTTTTAGGCGCGGGCGGATGCATGTATACATGTATGTATGTATATTATGTTGTATGCTTTTGTACGGTTTGTTGTTGTAAATGAATAAAATCGTTAGTTATAAATATATATTTTGAGTCATTTCCACTAAATTCCTTCTGAGCGAGAACTAGACAGAAATGGTGTCACAGTAATCCGACGGCTGATAAACTATAATACTTATATAGGTACATATAATAACATGTTTATATCAGTATTTTTTATCTTTTATCAGCGCGCACCAAATTAAATAAACTAAAGTACAACAGTCCACCACATTACCCAAGACCGAATTGGAAAAGTGTTACGTCACTGACCGTTCTATTTATAATATCTCAGATGTTTTAGGTCTTTAATAGATAAAAAAAATAATTTCTATCGCTTGCATTACGAAATGCGTAGTAACGTAATATTAATTGTACGTTTTGTGTAATGTTACAGAGCTCTTAGCGGTTAACGCTCTTCTTCGAACGAAATGTCGTATTTAAATACATATTATGTTGCATTCGGACGTAAACGTAATTGGTGAAACGTGGGAGTGTAACACTCCTCTGCATACCCGTTCGGGGATTACAGGGTTAATGTTACATTTTTTTAGGTAGTCACGGCGACAGTTTTATTTGCATTTCATTGGATAGCTCTGACCTAATCTCCTACAATTTCATTTCGTTTGTTTTTTTGATAATAAGTAATGCTGACCCAGTAGGTATTGACCTCACGAGCTTTTTGAAAGTTGGAATAGTACTTTTCTTGCTTACGTTACCGCACTGTTTTGCGCACAGTTCGTGACCGTTTACAATCATTGTCGCGCTTCGTCTATAAGAATTTTCCTATTTCTACTTACCTGTACATGTTGTATTATAGAAAATTCTCTAGTCATCGATTTAGTACAAGCTGAAATCGACCTTATATTTTTGCTCTTAAGGTTTATTTCAGAGTGTTACAGAGCGTATTCTGTAACTATAAGGCAGTGGTATACAAATAGCTTTCACAGAATACCGGTACATAAAAACATAATTCATAGAAGCGTTTCGCCCTTGACCTCTTGCAACAATGGTGTCCAACGCCATGGAGAATCGAACGGCGCGTCTGACATAGGGCTGTCACTAATAATATATGTAGCATTATTATTATATACTATTATTTCTTTACCTGAGCTGGCTGTCAAACGACAAGATTGTGACATCTTTAAATAAATCAAGCGAATCACTATATTTAAGCTAGATGTGACTTAAATTACATGCGGTAAACATGTAAAAAACAGTCATCGAATGTAATTACTGTCTTTTATTATAAAATTCCTCTTTAATGTAACCTTAAGCAAATATAGCGGTTTTAATCATGTCACAACATGGGTTTTTCATGTTTCGCCTAGTTCAATGTTGCGACGCAATGGTGCCATCCCTAGGGCGACGCGCCGGAGTCGCGGAGAATCGTCTCCAATCACGAACAATGGGCCCGCGGATGGCTAATTAGCTGATGAATGATTTTGATTGTTACGGGGAACCGGCCACGGGCCGGGACTTTGCCTATAATATGAGTAGGTATATGTTTTGTTACAGTACATTTCTTAGTATTTACTTTGTATTGACTGGCCGGCGTGCTGTTCCAGCGGTTAGTGGTCCTCATGGATTAGTTGGAGGTTTTACGGGTTTTCCCTTTGGAGGACGAGTGTTAATGTGTAGAGTTGATGTTTGAAGGTGAAATGTAAAATTTATGCTTGTATATACAAGTTTACTCTAACCTTCTTTATTTATTTGTGAGTGTTATAAATCATATTTATTACCCGCTAAATGTATTCCACGCGGGTGAGACCTCGGAGCTCAGCTTATAGTGTATAAAGTTTGACTAACGCTGACTCACCGCGCGGTTAGAGGTTGGAGTCAGTTGAAGCCAGATAATGATGTGTCAATCAATCGGTCAGATAGAGTTTGAAGAGCTTGATACTAACGATGGTAAAACTTATATTGAAAAGAGCATATTATACTGTATTTTCAACATATTTCTGTAATAGTACAGTCTATAGTGTATACTAGGTATATACACTGTGATAATATATTTCTTAACGGAAATTTTTGACTAAAAACTGTAGAGGAAAAAGAAAAACTTGAGCCCAGGACTTCCCTCAGTGGGCGGCGAGTATGAAAGCATTCTCATTCTAAGAGGACAAACGTTTTCAATAAAAGTTATTCAACATTTAGTAAAGAGATTAATTACACGTATAAAGATCAGAGTGTAGATGATGGTGGTACGATAGATTCATATGGGCTTTAGTAAAAAGTAAGAAAAAAATACTGCCTTACATAAACCGTAGAGCGCATAATAGTAGGTACTGACGAAAATTCAAATGACTGATAAACAAATTGAGGCATGGCTTTTGCTGATACGAAATATTAGGCTTGTTCAGTGCTGATTTTCAATCTCTCTTATCTCTACAAGCTTATATGATACGTGGGAGTTGTAAAACAAATACATAATTTAGGAATAATAAAAGTAAATAATAATACTTTTACTAGACACATCTTTCATAAAGCAGAACGGACACCGAAACAGGACCACCACGGTTGGTCGCTGTAACTAACTTAGTATCGAGTGAACGATGAACTACTTTTACTAAACACATCGTTCATCAAGTAGAACGGAGACCGAAACAGGGCCCCCACGGTGGGTCTAACTGACTAACTAACGAGTGAACGACCAACGCTAACCATTTCACAACGGAACAGCTAACACGTCGCCACCGAATCAGCGGTGTGCCAGTCTCGTCGGCTTATTGTATAATGATTGGCTGTTAAAGCTTCGGGTGCACTTGTGTTGAAAATTACTGCACTAAAATGAGCATATCGCAACATGTTATATTTTTATTTGAACGTGACTTCTCTAATGCTATAGTAACGCCTACATCCTTGTTGGGGAGGAATGAATTGTATCAGTTATAACGGTAGGGTACTTGATCAATTATCGCAATATGATAATTTGTCTTTTAACTTATTTTGTTCCAAGTCAATGATGCAAATTGATTTGTTTTTTTTATATATTATTTTATAGTATGCCCTTAAACTATTTCATTTTAACAATAAAAATATATGGTGATTTCAATATCGAAATATACTACAAGATTAAAAGGTGTTCATTAATTAATAAAATCATCCCTAATCGCATCGCGCTTCGCGTCCCTGACATTGCACTATTTGTGTTTGTGCCATGTGTGGTGTGTTTGTGTGTGTGTGTGTGTGTGTGTGTCTGTGTGTGTGTGTATGGAGTTGATGCGAGCGACCCCAATCCCTCGCAAAGGACGCAGATAACAGGTTTAGCTAATCTTTTCATGTGGATTACACACATATTTGCCTTACTGCGGACATTGCCTTTAAACTCTTTAATCTGGTACCCACAAATAATTATTGACGTGTTCTGAAATTACTCTTTAATTTAGTACCTAAAACAATTACCAACGCGTTGTCACTATTAAATAGTCATTACAAACAGCCATCATGAGGATTAAAATGAATATGCAACGGATTCATTCACGTATGTTTTTCTAAATAACCCGACTAATTTATCCACCTGAGTCTGGGCAAAGGATTTCATTTAAGAATGCCACCTGACTCTCCTCTCTTAGTCTTGCCGGATCCACCCACTATGACGAAAAGTATTCAGTTCAATTTCTACAGCTGGTACAAAGGATTTCATTTAAGAATGCCATCAGGCTCTCCTGGTCTTGTCGGATCTCGCAATTATCACGAAAAGTAATCAGTTCAATTACCACTGCTGCGCCCCTTGGTTCCTGGTCCGAATAACATATAGAAGTATACTCAACCATTCTCAACTAAAGCGACTTAATAGCACAAAGGATACTGTAAATTGATGATGAGACGATGAGCAAATATTAAACAAAAACTTCGATTACTGTATTCTTTACGACGAGTGCGGAACGTGTCTCTATCGGGAGAAAGGAAACGCCAAATAGAGACTAGACTAATACAAAAACAACTTTTTAGTATTGGAATTTACGTTCGATGCTTGCAGATAGAAATCAGGGGTCATTTAACGTTGGTGTGTTACATTATTATTTATACACTCGAGGCTGACATTCCGGTGCGGTTTTAAAAGTGAGACTGACATGTCGTCGCACGGAGCTGATGGCAGCGACCCTAATCTTTTCTCGAGGTCGGAGATAACAAGCTCAGCTATTACATCTCTCTTACGTCACTGGCCAAACATGACCTGTTAGCGAGAGAACACCTTATGTAGAGCGAATACGACGCAAACTTACTAATATTAATGGTATTTATAATCACATGTCCTATACAGACCAATGTATTACCAATTCTATTTCAGTCGTCCCGCTACCGTTTTGTTCTTAATAATAGTCTTTTTAACAAAATGTACTAAATGAATTCAAATTCAAATACAATGTCATTTATTCAAAATTGGTTCAATAGAACACTTTTTGCACGTCAAAATGAAACTACCACTGTACTAAATAAATATAAAACAATGCTATTCCTACGTTCTAGAACTCGGTTGCAAAATAATAATTGTCTATAATTTGCTCCAAGATAAAGTTAAGAAGGAGTAACAATAGGGAAAAAAAAGTAAATCACCAGAATAAGAATACTATAACAATATTTCTAGACTATATAGCTAGACCACTACAGCTATATTTCTCACGCCAAGAGGACATACAAATATCTACATTATTTGAAATAACCCTATTTATTCTAAGTTTTGAGGACACATAGCTCGCACTCGTAGTTCATAAACCTGATCAAATTCCAGCACGACTGCGTAAACAATCTACCTACATTATACATGCCATGTGAAATGCATAATAACGGGAAAAAAATGTTGCCACCCCTAAACACGATTTATTAGGCGTTACAAGTATAAATAACGCATAACTAACCTTATATACTTATACTAAAATATAGGGCACTCACCAACTATTTCTAACCAAACTACAGTCCAAGGGCTCAAACCAGACATTTGTGTGACCCATTTGGCACATAATTATTCATGTTCAAATTGCACGGAGCGTGTAGAATGTATCATAATTATTATTATATTTTGATATCGCATTTGTTTGAATTGATTTAGATGTTGATAGAGTGAAGGATTAAATGTGAAGTAAAATTTCTCCATCAACTTTCATGGCTGATCAACGATTCCACCACTAAATCCTCATCCTCAGAAAATTACTACTTGTATGGTTTCGTCATCATCAATCCTTTTATCGTTCCACTATTGGAAGCTAGGAAGGAATTCTATCATAACACCATCATTTACATTTTAAAGTCGGTAATTTAATGCTATCACTCTCCTAAGGAGACTATATGAATTGTGTGTACATACATTTTATATACTAATGTATTTACTTTGTATTAACAAGTAAATAACATAATTCAAATCAAACAGATAGGTACGTAGCGACAACATTACGCAGTGGTCAGATCTCAACTGTGACGTCATCAGATACATAATACGGTCAGTCAATTTTAACATACATACATAAATATCTACAATCTTCAGTTACCATACATAAAAAAAGAAATTAAATTTATTAAACATTCACTTATAGTTGAAGCATATTATGAGATTTACACATAACACAACCCAAACCCTCCTAACAATATCCAAACTCGTTCAGTTCTATCCGAACACGGACATTAATGGACCATTACAATATTTTATCTGTCTCCTATCCGGGAACCACGTCTCAAGCGCCCATAACTCCGCGTTGTAAATAAGGGCTCACCGGACGGTCCCCGTCGGAGTCGATAATTAAACCTGTGGGTAGTCCTATTATAAATTAAGGAGGGCCGCGCGGCTGGAAATACTGTATAGACCGATGGTAAAGTTGATAATGTTCGATAGCGAAGCGATAGCGGAGAAGACAGAAACCTCAGAGACATAATATTGAAAGCATTTTCAAATTTTTGCAGTCATCTCGTACTAATACGCGGTAAGGCTGCTACTCTTAATATGTTATAATAAATAATTCATCTGAATTGACAATCTAATTTGACATTCCGAACGTTCCACTAAATAAATAAATAATTTGCCAACAGGCACTTTCACTTTATGAATATTAAGAAGCCTTAATCTCCGCCAGTACCCTCTTTACACGGTTTCCTCAATAACACTATACGATCTTTCAATGGCGCCAAATTTCTTAGTACAATATAATTGACACAACAAAATTAAATAATCATGTCAAAAAAATCATCAAAAATTCCACTAACATCAAAAAGTCTTAACTACCCTCTCGTTGAGTATCATCCCTCGTAAAAACCTCTCGCTGCACTAGCGTCGCGCGCTCAGAGCTCGACTTACACTTGCGCCCTCTCTTCTTGAGGCAGGTCGGAGCGACATTCCGCCGGCCACAGAGCGCTCGTCACGTAGACGTGTCGCAGCAGCGGGCCGCCCATGGACGAGCTGATCGATGGGCTTGTCGGTTTTTGCCACAAGAATATTTGTTACCCACTCTGTTTGACGTGTACGAGGTGGGCCCTCTTTTATTTTTTCTTTTCACTCAGCAAATTTTAATGTATTGTATAATGAATGTATCAGCCAGTATTTGAATTTAGTTGCATATATGTAATAAGGTAAAATTTATTCTTAGTGTAGCATATTATACATATTTAGCATGATTGCAATTTTAATTTACATTGCAATCGTTTCGAAAATAAAAATTCACTAATTTATGAAAACGTCTGTTGTATACATAGTTTCATTCCACAATAAATAAATTATGTATGCAGGTATGTCAATAATAGTAGACTTGTAATATAATTTGACACGATTTCTATAAACAAATTATGTACGAAAGTGGACAATCCGGTTTGGATGTGCAAACAAATGTGTCTCGTTAGTGTGTAATACTTCACTGTCAACTTGATGTATCACGGAGCTGGTTTAAATGATCTAGACTTGAGATTGTGGTCGATGCGAAGATATTGTCGCTCTGAGAAGCGGCTTACGACTAACTGTACCGAACTTGTCCGTTTGCAATATCTCTATACTGTAATAGTATGTAAGGAGAGGAATTATTATTATTATTATTAATTCGAAATACGGCTGTTATATTTGTTGTGTTTGAAGTTTGCACTTACCTACATTGATGTCTTAAAGCGGTAAAGACGGAGTTTTGAGTTACTAAATCGACTGGTTCAGTTGTTTATTCTTTGAGTTTAAGCCGTTGTGCAACAGAGCATTTCTCGCGCGTGTTGGTTTATATTTATAGCGTTTCATGTCGAAGTGAACGAGGAATGATTGAATGAATTGAAACAAATCGTAACTTGTTGCTTCTAACACGATATTAGTACGTTCTTAGTTGCGAATATCTAGCTATCAATTTGGTAACAATGTAATGTTGTCTATAGCATTTTAATTTACCTACATAGTAATTTGTATATAAAAATGTTATAAAAGGTAAAGAGCTACGGTATTGTACATTTGCAGTTGTAACAAAATCAAGAGAAATTTCGAAATCTGATCCGTTAAAAAAATCAACTATCGTAATGACAGGTTGATGATTAGTCCATATTTTTTCTGCAGTTTATCCGGCATTTTAAATATGGAATGAGCCTAAACCGCAAATTTGAGCTGTATTGGTGAATAAACATCGTTTTCCTTATTTTAATAACTGCGGCGCAATTTAATTACGGGTTTGTAATTTAATATCTGTTCCGCAATAGACATTGAGCGTTGACGGTTTTCGGTTTAATAATGTACTGAGATATTAATATTTGAC
>DWME01008406.1:0-11747 GCA_018244795.1 Parelbella ahira ahira
CTTGCGGAGATTGCGGCTGCGAGGCGCCCCAGAGACGTGGGCCAGCTACAGCCCGACTAGCTCTATTAGCGATTAAATAGCTCAACTCAAGAGTAGAAATTGTTTAGATTCCTAACATCGTAGTTTATGAAATATTTACAGCTGAAATATCAGGAATAGGACTGTACCTATGAGTTAGTTTATCTACTAGGTACTATACATTGTTTAGTGTTTAGCCTAAACATAATGGTCTGATATGGAATCTTAAATAATCAAAATATTAACACAATCACTAGATGCAAGGATAACGGTATTGTCTCTCCGCCTTTGAATATTCTTTAGTTACAAAAGTGCTGATCCTTGTTTCTGATGAGTTCGACGATAAAATGTACACGGCTACAGTCGAATTTTAATATTAAACAAAATAATATTTTTTATTCATATAGTTTAAAAATATATTTTGAACAAAATTAATTTGCATCATTTTTTTTTTTAGTATTGTTTATTGAAATAGGGTATTATAATATAAAAACCTAATCATTTAAAATTTAGGAGCAAATAAATTGTACTAAGATAAGATAAAAGTTTCGTCTTAATGCAATTTAATCTGTTATTTTTAATCTGATGAAGGTGATAAATTGCACAGAATCAATAATTCCCGAGCCACGCTCCGCGGGCACGTTCTCCTGGACTACTAGTAGTCTGTAGGAGGTTGTTATACCTACATGTGTATCTTCCGAGATCAGTTTCTAAAAACGACTCATACAACATTTTCAACTATAAGCTTGCGTGTGTTCACAAGTTGAATTTCAAAAATGATGACCTTTTAGGTACGTAAACTGTCGTTCCCTCCCTCGGGGGAAGAGTTATTAAAACCCTCTTTTATTGGAAGCTTACGTCATGAACGAACCCACCGTCCAAATTGCCTGCTTTTAGCTTCAATATTTTAAGCACTTCGATGATGAATACCCATATCAATTAGAAGGACATTTATTTTGATATATAAGTTATTAGTAAATGTTTCATATATATTTCCAGTATAATATCTGAAAACAGCTTAAAACTCATCTATGACACATTAACATATTATGTATATAACATCCTGATAGATTAATTTCCGAAGGGCTAATGACGCAATTATTCTGAAATGACGTCATCGCCACTCCAATCTAGTGCCGTCCCGGGTTCGGTCCCGCGAACAGTGAACTGCGAGCAAGTTTTGAGACAGGTAAATAGATCGAATATCCGCCGCGGGCTCCTAGACTTGTCCCCTCCGCCACCACCGCCCCCGCCCCGCGCAGCGCAGACGGCCACTTCCTTGCCTGCAGCGATAGAAGACTAATTTTAATATTTCATACTTCGTCAAGTAGAAACCTAATACCCCATGTCAGGATTTTCGTCCGCCTGAATTTAATAACTAATCTTGGTTAAATGGTAATCTTGGTTAAAAGACTTGACTGATGAGCGTCACCGTAGTAAGTGTCCTTACTACGTAAGGCCAGTGTACCTTTTATCATATTAATATACATATTATGTATGTTGACTGCCTCGTTTGTCGAATGGTTGCAAGCGCGACTGCCGATCGGGAGGTTCTGGATTCATATCCCGGCTTGGGTGCTGTCGGATTTTTCTACTTTAGAATTTGTAGTAGTGGCTCGGAGTCTGTATGTGGTGCCCGGTGTTGGGCAATACGCTCATCACTTATTATATGGTGAGACGCAAACGTAACTGGTGAAAAGTGGGAGTGTACTACACTCCTCTGCCTACCTCTTCGGGGGTTACAGACATGATGATACGTGTATATACATATGTATATGTACATATTTATCTCCTTTACATGTCCAAACGTAACACTGACTTACTAGCTGCCGACCGTCCAGCTGTTCCGGTCCACCGTTCCCCTTTCTCTGTCACATTTTCAATTATACTCATTCATATAACACTTATTGGCTTATCGATAAATGAGGACTCACTTTTAATCCGGTGTCCAAAAAATATTCGGCGTAAGGATAAGATCAACAGATGTTATACAATTTATGTATATAGCTTTTTAGTTGTTAGCACAACAAGCCTTGGATAGTCTTGACACAGATAGCGCCTTTGAAGTTCTTACAAGATATTGTTCCTTTTTGTTGTGGATGACTTTTCAAAGGAACTAGTGTACCTAACAATGTCCGCCAGACCTCGGCACGGGATTGACACGCTTGTCTACTGAGATTATTCAGAGTTCTGATTCTGACGAAGAGATAATTATTATCATTTCAAAATACGTACGGTCCTGTTTTCTGAATTAGTAATTGCGATATTGTTACGTAACACAGTAGGTACTGTTTTGGGACTCAAAAGTGTACGCCCAAGACTGCCCGTCTTGTGCATACACTACATAATATTGTTTCGTAAATTTTCCCGAGATTCGCATCTCAACGTCGCGCGTCGTAGCGAAAATTTATATGAATAATACCTACTTGAAATTTCAAGCGCTTAGTGGACTTCGATTCCGTTGCATTTGACAATATTCATAAATTTCTCTATGAATACTTTTACTAGGAATATCTGTAGGTCATAAAAAATTGTACGCTCCATCTATTTCCATTTATAATGACAGTGTACGATATACATATTTGCCAGGCTGTGGCGCTATAAAAGGTCAAAACAATGCCTAACAACTGTTTCGCCCATGACTTCTCGATAACATTAGGTAATGTAGTGTGTCACACCAAGTTGTGCTATAATTAAATGAAACAACATTTATAGCATAATTATTGTACTAAAAGTAAATAAATCAATCCGAGGCCAGGGAGGGACGGCGCTCGTTAAGGAAAACGTCTTATCTAGCCGTGGACTAGTACAGGTTGATGATGTCGATGAACCAAATCTTTTCCCTAATATCCTTACGGTGTCTGTTTTAACCTCATCACGGATATTCATATAATAAGCTTGAGTTAGCTTTACTTCAATAGTACTTTTTAAATCTGTCGCTACAGCGGTTACGCTGTGAAGACTCACCGACGATGCTATGAAGACATTTTATACGTAATTCCTAGTTAGTCGCAGTAGTCAGTTCGTTATGTTCGTAGCTAGCGAACAATGCCAGCCGCGCTGTGTTTACGTTTAGTCGTCGTTAAAACACTTAACAAATTACTCCTGAGAGGTGCGAGCGCCGCTGCTGCGTTTTATATCATTTTTTATCACGCCTGGCGCGCTTCACGCCGTTAATTAAAGTGTACGGATTGGCAGAGATTGATAATAATTGATTTATTTAATTAATTTGAATCTAGACTAGAACAGATAACGTACTGAAGTAATATTAGTAGTGTGACTTGGAATTTTAAATCTCAGTAGGTACCTACTAGTTTGAATTGCCTAGTCCGTGCTATCATTAGCGCAGTTAATGCAACATAAAGTAAGTATTAGTTCAGACCATGCCTGCGCAGGCCGGTGTGCGCCCGCGGAGCTCGTGTCTCTATCTAATCGTAGCTGAGCCAACAATAACTATCGAGTGCCCGTCTTCCAAGAATCGCCTACCTACGCCCAGGTAGCGCCCTTTGAAAAAACTTCTAACGTAGTGATGCGTCGCGTTTTTGTGCGTGATATCGATAAACACATTTAAATTTATTTTAAACGTACACGCGTACATTTAATATAAAAATAAATGTTTATTTTAAAATGTTAAATGTAACTTCAATATATTTGTTATTGTGAAGGAATAAATGTTCCTGTGAAATGTTTCGGTACAGAATTATTTTTTGTGTGTAGGTACCTAGATATTACATGTTTTAGCGGATTACATTAGCGCGCTTGTAATTAGCGTTAAATGTATTAAATTGTAATTGTAATTGAGACAGATGTTTTCCTATAACTGAAAAATATCTGATAACACGTTAAAACTGTGTATTGTAACAAGCGACTTTACACGCTTAAGTTAGGGAATCACGCAGTGAGTCAGCGGCGGCTCCCAACGTGGACCTGACGTGCGGTGACTCACTCGCTCTTCCTCTCGCATTCATGGATTCAATCATTCATTCCAACAATTGTTACTTAGTTAACAGCTTCATTCACGCTTGACAATAATCACATCGGTTACAGTGTTGCGAGTAAATTATTAAATAATCACATTTGCAATTAATATTGTATGCGTTTCTTTGTAACGTTGGCTTTTGTGACTAGACGCTTTTTTGCCTCTTATCAACTCTACAATTATGTAAATATAGCTTGTTCTGATTACATTTTTTTCATTATTACGTGACTTACTCGAAGACCGCGCTTAGTGGCGCGTCTTGAGGGACACTTACGTAGGTACTGACTGGCTGATGGAAGGCTGATGTCGGCTGTTATTACGTCTATCTCTTTATATCTCCACTAACTCTTGGTCTCTGAAAATTTAAAATTTTCATATATTGGTGCATTCACCCTAAATTTAAAAATCCGAGTTTTTACCAAATGTCAACGTTATGAGTTCCTAGGAAGCTATTCTATTTTTACAACGATGTTCGTATGGGTTTAAGTGAATGTGAGCGTGCTTGGCGGCATTCTGCAGGGTTCTGTTGTCCTTAGAAATCGTGTAAAGAACCAATTTTGATAAGCCAAGACTCAAAACGTTTTCGAAAAAATGTTTTGTTAATGTTTGATAAATGTTGACCAAGGTTTTTTTAGTAATTCATACATTAAATATCCATCTGATCCACCTCGGTCACATACATACAAGAACATAGATACTCTGATTCAAAATAGGTACCGAACTAAAATATTATTCGAATACATGTCTGCCGGGAACCGAACCCGAAAACTGCAATGCGAAAGATGGCATAATTTCGTTTTGCCGTACCTACTTACCTACATATTATTCATAATTTCATACTTATTAATTTATTTTAATTATATTGATCTAAAGACATAATCTAAAACATGTGTTGAATTCAAGCCTATCACTGTTTAACTAAAATACCTGTCACGAACAGGTGTGCATGAAAAATGTTTATAATAATATGTTGTTAGGTACGTAACTAACTATACCTCAACATGGCCTGCAAGACATTTACTTGTATACCTATATCTAGTCGTAAAACTCTCGAGTTATAAATGTATGTATATGTAAATATAGTGTGTAATAGAAATTGCAGAAGTGACATTGAATCGCGGCTGTGAAACTAGCAAATAATAAACGCTAACCAATTAAACGGCACTCGTCGGGACGAGTGCGCGCTCAGCGTCACGAGTGCTGCTCGCTGCCGCGGGAGGGCGCGCGCGGTACGCCCACTCGCTGTTACATCAGACACTCTGCCTACACCGCCGCGTTGCCGCTGCGGTTTCCACTGAGGACATTGCTAATGAACGTGGCGCGCCAGATTTCCTAAGCTTAGTCAGTATGAAACGTTTATTATTGTTATATCGTCACGCAAGGACCCTTCCGCGATAGGCAGAGACGAGCGAGTGCTAATTATCTCTATTCTTATATTCTTGACGTACATCTTCGACATTTAGCACACTCTTTTATACGTATTCGGTATTAATGGTCATGTACCTGGAGGAGTATAATTTCAAAAGCGTATAGTGCATGTAGTATAACTACTACTAACTAATAGTAGTCATCATTTCGTTAAAAGTTCCAGCGTATAGGTACATAGGTATTATGAAATGCAGCAACCAGAATTAGAATTCCAGAACTAAGACAATCTAGCGGTTCATCAGCTCGATGTTTTCAGCAAACATGATAACATTCCGAAGCAAAAAGCCGCTATGAAAGCAATTTGCATAGTAGTGTGCATTTCATCGCTATCGCAATTGGCGGCGGTTGTAATTGTTATGTAAATGACGTCGCAATTAACTGCATGCGCCGTCGCTCGCTGCTCGCGGCGCGGTAGCGCGACCACCCCAACCTTGCGGCCTACGCGCCGCCCGTGCTCCACGAACACCAGCCTCCGTAGGAGAGCCACTCCGGCCCGCTGCAGGCGCTGTCACTATTATTTCAACTTATTATTATTACATCAATACGCCAGATCCCTCCCGGAGCAGCCGAAGAGCAGCCCGTGCTTAACATCTCTGTCCTTACAATCCTGACTTGCTCCACATTCATCCCTCTCTTCGTGCATGCGCGCTGGCGTCGGACACTTCTGACCCTCCACAGCCGTCATTTCAACTTAATGAATCATATGGATTTACTAGAGAGCTAAACGAAACGTTATCTAAAAACTTAAAGGTGTAAATAAACATACAGAAACTAAATATACAGATAATATGCTAATTGACTGCCTTGTTGGTCGAGTAATTGCAAGCGCGACTGCCGATCGAGAAGGTCCTGGGTTCAAATCTAGAGTCGAATACTATTGGAATTTTTAGTAGTGACGCGGAGTCTGGATCTGTGCCCGGTGTATGGCAATAGGCTCACCACCTATTCCATGGGACGTAAACATAGCTGGTTATATGCGAGAGCGTATTACACTCTACCCACCCCTACGGGACTTATGGGCGGGATGTTACGTTTTTTTATAATATGTTAGTAGATTTATAAAGCGCTATATTTTCCGTTCCTGTGCCAAACATAACGTACTTATGTAAATTTGATGATCTATCAGTAACTCCTCTTTTCTGATACCATATTCACTTGTTATTAATATTTTGACAGTGACTGTTATTACGTCATACTGAGGATAACTGCATGGTATCTTGTGTGTTATTGTAGAACAGTTATCATTGTTCAACACCTACTAATTGTTATATCATATAATCTCGCGTAACACGTTGGATGGAAGTTGTCATGTAACTGTTACCATCACGATCGCAACACTTTGTTGTTCCGCTGTTGGACGCGACTCTCCGCCAGCAAGAGAAAACTTAAAGCAATAACCTGCCACTCTGATCAATTGTAGGCTGACGGTTACTTACATGACAGAAATGTGTCGTTATGATACCGTAAATGAATATAGTAGGTATATATTTTGGAGGCGAGGTAATTAAATCATTAATATTAAATTCTATCGATACCGGCGCTCCGTCGCGTCCCGTGCCTGGCCCGCCGCCGCCGCCGTGGCTCTACAATGAAACTTTTTTTTTCTATTTTTTCATCTCCCCGATCAAAGCGTTTTTCTGGCGCCTTACCACAACTGCGCCCGAACGCCACGCCGATGTTGCTGTCCGTTACTTGGTCACACAAAAACTGTTATTAAAATTATTTTAGAGTAGACAGCGTACACCTTCTCCGGGTGAGCAACAGATGATTGGGAGAAGTAATTATTGTTGTGTCGTAAATACATCTTTTTGTTGATCTAACAGTAGTACTACGTCCGTTAATACGTAACGAAACAACGTAACGACCGGTGCAATTGGTGGCATATAGTTTTATATTTCTAAGTAAAGGCCCACTTCCAATAGCTAGATTACAAGATCAACGATGATGATGATGGCGAAATATAATTATAATAATATTAACTCATACGTAATTGTGGGCTGTAGTCGACAACGACTGAATAAGTTTCATAACAGAGCCGTGCAAGGTTGCCCGGAATGTCTTAACGCCAGACATTCTTATCATAAGTTTCTTAAGAGACGAAAGATAGCGGAATTAGATAAATAGCGAGCGAGCCGATTGATTGAGGGTCAGACGAACTTGAATGTTTACACCCTTATCTGTGTAATCTGGGATTTATCATTTCAGAATTGTTTAACATCTTTATGTTTTACTTCATTAAATGTCTTAAATTTTGCTATCCGTGTAATAATTTTTACTTTTGAAATTAATTCAGTTCGAAAATGAGTCATCATTGACCTTGGCATTTGACCACGGTTCATAACTACCCTCTCATAGATGGTTGCCAATGGAATGAATGTAATATTTAAAATATCAAGCACCCCACGCTTTTTACTCTGAATTGAATAATTATTCTGTTAATAACTTATATTTTATTATAATTTTAATTTGAGGCGATGCATTATGATTGATTGTTTGATCTTCTACAACTTTAATATAATCTCTTTGTCATTAACAATTATTTTCTAGTTTTTAGTTCGATTAGCAATAAAAGCATGTTTTCTTAGTTTTTTTAAATTATTATTTATTTTTCAGTTTTTAGTCTAAAAAACTCATAAATGAAAAATTGATTAATTATTCATTTTTTTTGTTTTTATTAAATTAATGCATTGTCATCGGTCCTTGATACGTGTGCAAAGTTCCAAATTAATCAGACTTCTGGAAATTGGTGAAAATTGAGCTCAAAGATTCCGTTACATAGATACATACATAAAACCCAAGCTAATATAAAGCGTGTTATATAGTTTACCTAGATATAAATAAGAGTATATTAAAAACATCCTATTAATAAAAATCTTTTTTATTTATGACAGACATTAAGAGATTATGTATTTAAAATATTATTAAGAGAGTAATATTTTCAATACATAATCCCTTATGTCAGACATTAAGAGATTATGTATTTAAAATATTATTAAGAGAGTAATATCTTCAATACATAATCTCTTTATGTCAGACATTAAGAGATTATGTATTTTAGATATTATTAAGAGATTAATATCCTAAATACATAATCTCTTTATGTCTGTCATAAATAAAAAAGTTTTTTATAAATAGGATGTTTTTTTTTAATATACTGTCTTTTATATGTACATAGGTACCTATAATAATATTCCAACAGATTATTCTAGGTACCTACAAATAAATAGGAGTATATTAAAAATATCCTATTAATAAAAATATTTTTTATTTATGACAGACATTAAGAGATTATGTATTTAAGATATTAATCTTGTTTGCCTGCCACGTTGGTCGAGCGGTTGCAAGCGCGACTGTCGATCGGGAGCTTCTGGGTACAAATCCCGGGTCGGGTACTATTGGATCATTCTAATTTAGAATTTCTTGACTCGGAGTCTGGATCTGTGCCCGGTGTATGGCAATAGGCTCACCACCTATTCCATAGAACTTAAACGTAACTGGTGAAACGTGGGGGTGTACTACACCCCTCTGCCTGTCCCTTCGGGGATTACAGATGTGGTGTTACGTTTAATCTTATTTTTAATTATTCACGTAATCCCACCACAGATTTACGAAGCTTTACATTTTAGAGAATTCAGATGTAAAGAATACATTTCAACAATCGATTACCAGTTCCCTTGATAAAAAGTAACCTGAAAAAAGTTACCTCACACCCTTCTCATGCTCTGACAAGGATTGCTCGAAAATTTTTGCCTGACTTTTTTGCTATACAATGTTTTCTTATTTGAGCCCAAGCGTCCTGTCAAGTGGGTTGTTGCCGGTCAAACCGGTTCACGCTGTCTCTGTCTTTCGCGAAGATTCGACACTTAATAATAAATTTTCGTGTTACATTTAATTCGAGCGAAGAGATTACGCTGAATTATATCGCCGTATAAATGTATTACTTAGATATTATATCATATAATTTATGTCTTTGAATTTATTACAAAATTTAAGGTCATAGATTTTGTGTCGAATTTATATCGTAGATTTTGTGTAGAAATATAATATCACAGATTTTATTTCATAACCTAGCAACAAGCTGATTGCCACGACCGCTTCTCGCGTTGCTTTATATTATACTAGCTTTTGCCCGCGGCTTCGCACGCGTTAAATTCGAAGTAAAGTATTCCCCTTTCCCTATACCGTGAAGATTTCCTGCTGTCTTTGGAATATCTAAATACATATACTACATTTTACTTATTTACTTTTTTGATTTTTACCTATTATTTTTATTTTTACAATTAATATACCACAAAATATCTTTATATACAATAGCTTTTGCCAGCGACTTCGTCACTTGGAATATTAACTTATTCAAGAATTCATCAAAAGTTACTAACACAAGTAACTTATAACATTTTTTTTTAATAAAAATGCGTCGAAGGAACTAGATTTTGAGATTTTTTGGCAAATAATTTTTTTATCTTTCGTAAAAAAAAAATATTTCTTAAAAAGTATCCTATGTTACTTCTAATACCTCCAAGAATAATATGTGCATGAAGTTTCATGATGATCGGTTAAGTAAATTTCGCGTGATGGCGTAACAAACAAACTTACATTCACATTTATGATATAAGTAGGGATAGGGATTATACTAGCGGTTGCCCGCGACTTCGTCGCGTGGATTAGTAGATACCTTTTCAGCAGCATTTTGATTTTTTTTGGTATAGGTTATTCATTTGCATTTCCTCACCGCCCCGCCACAATAATTTTTTTGGTGCCGTATAATTTTAGATCGATAATATTTTTTAAAATATTTGTTTGATTTATATAGTGTAAAAGACAATTTTGATCTACATATATTAAATTTCGAAGCTAACGAACGCATTTATTTAGATAAGGATTAATACTGAACAGAAGAAAACAGCCTCGAAAATAACGTGACATTTTAAATTAAATTTTTAACATTAAAGTATTTATTGTGAGTTAACCATAATAGTCAGAGACATGCTATAGTGGCCTTTTTTGTAAATCTACAATTATCTAGTAGGTACCTATATTACTTCTTTTTCTTAGCGTGTCGATGACAAACACATTTTAAGTCCCTAAATGGTTTATATTACTTTATATAGTGTATCTCTGCTGGTTTACGCGGCGCACGCGAGTAAAGCTTCCAGCAAGCGAGACTTTTTATAACCGCGCGATCTCTTTAACAGTAACCGTTATATTTCAGTCAATTTACATAAAACAGTAACGTACTATTAACCTAAACCTTCCCCTTGAATCACTCGCTCTCCTAAAAAACCGCATCAAAGTCCGTTCCGTAGTTTTAAAGATCTAAGCATACATAGGGACAAACAGCGGAAAACTACTTTATTTTATACTATGTAGTGATTGACAATGTATTTTATGTGCAGAGGAATAAACGTCATAAATGCTGACCGAAAACCATTTCGCTCTATGTGTATGCCTGCCCAGTGCGAGCCGGATACACTGTCAGAATCCAAGTTACTTCTTATGTAATTTGGCCATACCATGCTTAATAAGATTCCAGTGAGTCAAAGAGTTTGATGACAAATCAGAAGTTAGATCAAACGCCAACAGACAGTAACGTTTCGCATATTGCTCCCTGGATCATTACCTTCGTTTAAAAAATGCATATCTGTACCCAAAAATAATGTTTGATCATCATCATCAGTCTATGTTAGTCCTGTTGTTGCCAACGATATTAATCACAAAACAATACAAATTGGGCTCTCTAAACAAGCGTTGACGGATCCTTACGGAACAAATCTTATCGATGCATGGTTTTCCACACATTCATTCGCCGAAGTGGCCTCTTCTGGCCACTTAAGACTAGTCAGACGGTCGTGTTAAAATATGAATAACCTTTTTCTCTTAAGTTTAAATTATGAGACGTTATTGGCACCCGCGTGAGTGATTGCGAGTTAATAGAAAAATAAGTTAAATAATCGTGCACACGCTCGATTTTGTAGGAAAGCATATTCTAGCATAAAGTCTCGACGACGAGGCGTGGCTGCGGGATTCGGATTCTAACCCGCGTGACCCAACTCTATCGAATAGTGTTGGTGAATAGTGTAGTGTCTAATAGTCCACTGTTGGATGCACGGCCTCTCCTAATGAAAGCCATCACGCAATTTCCTCGGCTTGTCGCATCCAGCATCTGCCTGCAGCCTTTCGCAGATCGTCATCCCAAAGAATCGGAGGGCGTCCTACACTACGTTTGCCGTTCTACACTACGTTTACGTCCTACACTACGTTTGCCGAGCCGCGGTCTCCACTCCAGAACTCGCCTACTCCACCGGTTGTCGGTTCTTCGGCA
>DWME01008407.1:0-11745 GCA_018244795.1 Parelbella ahira ahira
CTGGATCAGTGCCCGGTGTATGGCAATAGGCTCACCACCTATTCCATGAGACGTAAATGTAACTGGCGAAACGTGGGACTGTACTACACTCCTCTGCATACCCCTTCGGGGATTACAGGCGTGATGTTACGTTCATTTGATATTTCTCGTTATCCAAATCTAAGTATCCAACAGCTAAACGATAAGTGTCGATGACGACAGACGAATGCGTTAGTGCGCGGATAAACAAATGATTTATTATTACCCTGCACATCTAAATTTGTGAAATTGCAATTGTTACATGATAGTAGATGATCCGCGATGACACTCCAGGGTAAGGTGGCGTCGAGGTCCAACTCCACTCAGAGCTTCGACGAGGCGCTGCGCGACGCGAGCCGCGCGGCCAGCGGCGCCACCTCGCCCACCATCCCCGAGGACAAGCCGCTGCCCTAGGGCCGCCCGCCCCCGCCCCGCCACCGCGACACCATCACGTTCACGACTCACCCGGTGGACATCACCTCTGGTTTTTCACCTTCTGCAGCGTTGAGGCATTCCCAAAGCGACCTCTACCGGCGATATGCATATACTTGCCATTACGAGGCACCTTTTGGATTACCCAAAAACACCATCTCTTTAAGTAACACCGGCTAGGAGTGGAACAAAATTTGAAAAGTATTTGTGGCATTTTTCAATTGTAATCTGTAATTTAGTTTCACCAAATGTCACCAGTTCATTACCAGTCATCATTCAAATGAATAGGCTCTTCCGTAAATTGATATAACGATTTTCAGTTAACAATATAAGCATTTAAAAGGATTTGATAACTGTTTTCTATGAGGTTTTCATTTAAGCCGGACCCATCTGTGAAAATGCATTTTATTCAATTACTCATAGAAATTCATAGAAAAAAAAACGTGATTTTATAACAAACCATTTAAAGGGTATGAACTATATTTAGCGAAAAAAAATTCGGGAAATGTGTTTCTTTTGAGTGAAATAGCTTTTTAAATTTTCCATGCATAAATTAAATTGTGCCGAGAGAACAGTTCAAAAGCTTAATTCCGCCGCTTTGCTAATATAAAAGAGGGATGGATTTACACTACCTACTCGGTTATCATTAGATCAATCTCCGCGACCAAAATGCTTGTAGTCATGCTCTTAAAACTGTTCGGTAGAAGAGTTGCAACCTGAAACTTCAAATTTTAAAATGCGCAGGCGCAAGACCACACTACAAATAGTAAATGCTTCTAGGTATCTTCACACTTATCACTGCACTTCATGGACCCCACAATAATTAGTTTTGGTAAATGATTATTGTTTTAGGGCGTTATATCGGCGTGCGCTGTCTCACTTGTGGTACTTAATACTTTCCTTGGTGACCCCCGAGTTCAAATATCTGAGGCCTTGTTATTAAAGTCCGAATTGAGTTGTGCGGTGACCGTGGTGTCTCAACTATTTAGTGATGTAAGAGACTGCTCGGTTAAAGCTTAGTATGCAATACTGTATTGGAATGTATTCGCTGTTCTATCGTATCTACTGTCTTATTGTAGCATTCCATAACAATATTTATTGAAATCGTTGTCTATATGTAAGGTTCGCCCGATGAGCTTGGATTTGAGAAAGGTTGGTGTGTTTATATATATACAAGAAACATGAATTCCACGTTACATATTATTACCTTCTCGAGGAACAGGTGTTTACAAATTATATACATGTTGATATCACAAGTTGTAAATTCATATAACATGTAGTTTATGTTGACATGTATAGTGTAAGACATATGTAATAGCTTACCCGGTGCATGTTGTCCAGTTCGGAAGTATAAAACGATATTTTTATAAGATGCTTAGCTTTCCTTTACTTATAAAAATATTTCCACTATTTACATTACCTTTTTCAAAAATGGTAAATAAAATTTATGTACTAAAATTTTTATCGTTTTATTTTTTACTTTTCTAACATACCTGTGATATTTGCCGTCGACTGCCAGTTGTATAAAAATTAAGTAAAGAAACATAATACAAACAAAACAGTTGTTTTCAATGCATTGTTATTTTACGACTGCGTCGATAATTTTCATAGCCAATTACGCGTTAAGATTCACCGGCATGAGAAGGCCGGAAGGGCTGACAGGTGCCTCCGGAACAGATAAATAATAAAAGAGACATTTTTAAATAAACAGATTGTATTAAGACCAATACAGTTTTTTTAAGTATTGAAGAAGAATTGTCATAGCTAATTGTTTCTGTTGAATAAATTACAAGTGTGTATATAATACATAGACACTTCGCATATTTTGTTTCACACGGGATGATTTTTATTTTTGGTCGATTTTTTATTTTCATACTGATAACACCGTTTGAAAACAAAATACGATTAAATTTTGAGTAGAGTAAATAATCGTATTTTTATGTTAGTTAAACTAACGAAAACTATAAAACATTTAATTCGGTATAGTCAACAGGCTCTTACGATTTAGCAACAGTTGTATTAAAGATATTTTCATTCATGTAAGACGATTTTCTCTTTATTAAGTATATAAAATTGTCATTGGACATATGATTATGATAGATTTTAAAATTATTTAATTTTTTTACTTCACGCCCATTCGTCCCTACGTACACAAATACAATATATGTGCGTCTACTTTATGTTATTAAAATATTTAAAAAATATATGTGTTTGCCAATAAATAAAAACCATCCAATGCGTGAGGTACAGCTTGTGGGAACGTTACAGGCATCGGGAGATACATCTTACATACATGACATTATTAAATACAATAAACTTGAACAAGCCTCCAAAATGCTATTCTTTAAGTAATTAATTTTAGGACACGATGGATCAAATTTTAAATAAACAAAAGTTATGTAAACTATATTACTAATTCAATCCTTTTATTAAACCAACTATAAATATATACTTACGTTTAAATCGTTTGGGTATACGTTTTTTAACTCTCTTGATGTTATACGCCTATAGTCGGTGCTACATATTATTACAATAAATCCATACGAACTGTCGGACCACGAGGCTGGTACTCGAAATAATCGAGGAAGTGATAATGCAGGCTAATTACGAAATATAAGAAATTATAATTTTAATATGTAAACACCAACTGAAAATTTGCTTGTTTCGAGTAATACAAGCAGTATTACAAGTAATTAACGATATCACTATGGGCAATTCAATGCTGTTGCCATATATATAAGTACTTTAAAAATTAAAAAAAATGCACTTCAGTAAAATAGAATTATTTATAAATAAAATTGATTCAATCATATAATTTCTTTTATTATTATTATTATTATTGCACCAAATATTAAGGCTTGTACAATTAATCAAGCAATTGTTATACCGAGCAGAGAAAAAATATATAATACCTAAACGATTTAAACAAATTATAAATATAAGAACGCTGCGCAAATGATATATATATATATAAACAATAAATTATCAGTGATTGATTGTCGGTCTCAAACATCACAGGTTCAGGCAAACGTACGAGGCTATAGATCATTCTTCGAGAGGATTACACAGCGTCGGATACTGTTACATACATTAAATTTATTATAACATCATTGTTGCGATTACGTTCCCCGGTTGTATTTACTTGAGTTAAAATTTACACATTTTTATATCAAATTGCAACACTTAGATAGTTTCAAAATGGCGTCCAACGTAATTGCGTTTTAGCAAATAACGCACCCGTAAGATGTTCAGTAATAACTATCCAAATAAATACACCTATTTGGAACCGACAACAAAGTTACATAATTCCATGATGATGATTTTGCGTTATTTTAATTTTATATTTAAAAAAAAAACTAATTTTGTAGGCAGTACGTAACATAAAGTAAATCATTCTAGTTGTTAGGTTGGCAAAAACTGACCTTATTTCGAATCACATATAAAAGCTAAAAAACTGTAAGATGAAATTAATTTACGATTGAACAGTAAATAATGCAGCTTGTGAATATAATAAAAATATAATTGTAATAACCCAAAGTTATCAAATAAAACTTTTATTAAATAAAATATTACAGCCAAAACGCAAATTGAGCGCTTATAACATCATCCGTCAAGTTCCATTGTTACCCTGCACGAAGAAATTTGGAAACTATTTTACGATCTACAATAAATCCTCAAAACTACACATTTAAAGCGGTTTGCGTGTGCAACGAAGCAGAATTATAATTATTAAATTATTTCCATGCGGTGCGATCGGTGTAACATACATACAAACATGGTCCAACGTCCGTTAACAATATATTATCATCATACACAATTCATTTTATGATTAAAAGAGCGATCGTCCGGCCGCGGCGCTATAGTACATACATATTTATTTTAATACATCAGAATAACCGATTACACGCACAATAACGCCAAACAGCAATTACACGTTTTGGTCAGGCTTCCTCCTATGGAGCGATGATATTTCATATCAAAACATTAAATTATAAAATACATATGTGTGAATAAAAAAAATATCAACTTAAAAACTAAGAGGCGGCAAAGAAAATTACTTTTGGCCTGAAGTGGGGATGCTAGTAAAGTAAAATTAAAATATTGCATGCCGGTCTATACATCTACATTTTAACTATGTAACTTATCGATATTAATATAGACTAATAATTACTAAGAATAATCCTCGGTTCGTTTCGCATACACTAATTCTAATACAACGGTAAAGCGCCAATGTTGCTATGTTCCTTTTTTATTTATGTTTAATTACATGAGTACACGAATACACATGCGTATTACAAATATTTTTTTTAATATTACTTATTTATTGATCATGTAGCAATCATTATGCCTTTTGACTTTGGAAGGCTGTAAAATGAGATTTTTATATTCTGTTACATATACATAATTATATTCCCTATAGCAAACAACAATCGATCTTCCTATTTTGATTTAAAATAATTACTATGGATTACTACCCCGAAACAGTTGTACGTGTCTAACGTCTAGTTTTGATTTAAGAAAAAAAACTTACGACTTGAACTCTTGCAAAATTCGCAATCATAATTTAGAAATAAGTAAACTAGTATGTCATTATTTGCACCGCTTAAATATTTTAAAGTTGGATTATAACAGTGTTTGCTCGAGTTATCTAAAATATATTGTATATAAAAATATTAACGATCGATATTTATTACTTAGCATTTTTTAAGGCGCTTAATTTTTTATGTGAACTCACTAATGAGAATATTTCCAACGTGTCATTGCCGTACGGGTAATACATTATAACGATATTACACAGAATTTAAGAATGGACTGAATTTTTTTTTCATTTAAATATACTTACAGTTATCTTTAACCACATCCCTTGTTTAGATTCTTACAACTATTAAAATAACTTATTACGATTACGCCCTACGTCTACTTTTACACTAATACACTCAAGAAACGGGCCCGTGCTGTCACAATTCGTACGATACAAGTAAGGTAGGCGTTAAGTAACAAAAGTTAGCACGTTCTTATACAAATCGGAAACAGCAACCGAAAATGACATGTGCCGTGGAAATCGTGTACAAAAGTCGTCGCCATATTATTTGACGAGCCGTCGCGCGTGGCGCCTTGCCGCTTTACCTGTCTCCGACGAAGATACCAAACGGAGATTCTGATTCAAGTGTATTAGTATTCTGATTCGGATTTGTATTGAGGTGATCGTTCGTCTTTTACTATTATTTTCTTTACTTAAAAAATACATTATAATTTCGACAAAATATTTCGTTAGCTTCGTGCCTTGAGGTTTTGTAGTGGCATGACAGCACTCGTTCAAGATGTCAGATTAATAATAAGCGACGACTTTCCCCGCGGCGGGTCTGTATCACTATTTCTCGACAATATTTACACATTGTACATTCATATATCATATTACATTTAAAGTTGAATGTAACGACCAAGTTACGACTTTACACGACGGGCCCGTTGATGTCACGTGGCACTGCTACTTCCCTTTTATCAATGGTATGTTTAAGTGATGAGACCTTTATTTGATACAAGAACCTACCAAAACACGGTGAAACGTAATATTACAAGTTTATTTGTTTTCTATTATAAACTAATTCTGAACTACCGACGTGTTTCCTTGCAATGATGAGAATCAAAATGTTGTGGTCCATACTTGCAGAGACACTAACTACTTGTCTTATCCTAGAAAAAAATGACACCAACGCGGCTTACACTTACGACACATCGAGAGTAAATTAAAAACTCGCACTTACTATCTAAAGATTTTGTAGAACAATAAAGTAACGTTATAAGTTAGTATTATTATGGTATTTGGCCTTCGTACACTACCAATGAAATAGATTAACTTATTATAAATCGTCATGTCGTTAAAATTATATTATCTATATAAGAATAGTCATAGACAAAATATCCTCTTTTAAATCGATCAATTTTATTACTGATAATTGTTAAAAAAATTGATCGAGTTGTCTATGTGTACTATCATAATAAGTGTATGTATAAAAATGTTCTAAACGATCTGTTCTAATACGAAATAAAAAATGAAAATAAAAGATTGATTGATGCGCCTTGGATTCTGTGTAGCTGCTAGAAAAAAAGCTACAGAAATTTAATATTATTAGGACGTTTCTTTCATAGCGAATCCTATTCAATTGGAGTTACCACAATAAATAAGGGCATTTCGAGCAACAACCCACAAATATATTTTTCTAATTTTGTAAGCACAGAATAAACAATACAAAATTCGTACTAGACACGGTACAAATTTTTATTGTAGTAACGGAAATTGAAAGGAATCGAGCTGTCCGCGAAACTTATAATACACCTCGTACGAATCAAAGTAATGGCAAAACTACTTTACAAATAAAAACTAATCACTTACAAGACAAATAAAAATTCAAATAATTGTCATACTGTATCATGATATGCACTTCAAGTCATTAATGTGAGCAGCTTAAGTTAACACTGCTTAAATAAATTGGAGTAAAACCACGTAATATATACATCTGTATGTAAATCCGATTTGATATATTTTAAATACCATATGCAAAGGATTTCGAACTTTTCAATTAGAATTACTGAAGGGGGGCAATGTGTGCACTATTAATGTCCCAATGTCATATCACAAATATATCGAGCACAGTTCTTATTCCCAATATTACTGCTAAATTAGGTATGATTCATACTCTGATCCTAAATTGACAAATAAATCTAATATAGATCATCTCTTTATCCCAACAGGCCCAATATTATGAATAAATCAATTACAGTTCCCTTCCTGTTCCTGAGGTCGCCAGTAACTTAAGTACAGTTCATATTCCTTTGGAAATTTAACAACTAAATTAAGTATGGCTCACATCTTGTTCCCAATAATTCCAATGTATGATATAAATCAATTATGCTTCATATCCTGTTCCCAATGTCACATGTGAGCCAGGCGTTGTTCAAACCAATTACTTGTAAGTAATTTATAGAATATTTATATGTACCGCCGTAATACAGATAAATGCGATGAATATTATTTGTATCTAAATATTTACTAATGCAAATCAGAGAACAAGTATTTATCATTGTTTGACTTGTATGGAACTATTTATAAAAGCCATCTGTTAAAAATTAGTACAATGGTTTTTTCCAAAGGCTTAAGTTCAAGATTACATAATTATGTGAGGATCTGGTTAAGCAACCAACACACTGAGATAAATTAATAGATGATAAATAAGTATTTTTATAGGCGATGTCCACCAAAGGTGTCAATAACACATATTGAAATTCTAACTTAAAATTATTAAGTTACTGAAGTAATTTTAAGTTGACCGAGTCTTATATTTTTTTCTCAATGTTTTGACTAGCCGCGTAATAAGACTTGAATCTATGTATTACAACAGTATAATTATTAAAATGAAAAATAATATTCTTAATAGTTATTTCCAAATAATTTGCATTCCAAAATAAAGAACACCTATTGCTTGAAATAGGTATACATAAAATCGAGATGAAACTACCGCTAAATCCCAATTGGATCAAGTTTTTAATCTATAATTGTTCCCACACATATCCAATATACTGCTCTATTAGAATAAGATTTTAAAAAGTATATATTATTTTTAGGCATATATATGTACATATGTCTATTTATAATATTAATACCCAATCCGCAACCTCCACATTAATTATCAATGGAAGACACATTGGGGATGTGACAAATTCGAAATCCTTTGAATATAATTTATGTATTTCACTTATAGATTTCCCTTTTTTGTTCTAAAAAATCACATTGTTTTTCTACCGGTTTATCCTATAGTTTGGATAAAATAATATAAGTTTTTATATTCATTATTATACTAAACGAAGCATACGGATAATTAAATTATTCACTCCAGTTAGATGTATACTGATTGTACAAAAAAATATCACAATGTATTCAATTATAGTATGTAAAGATGTGAGATCCATTTACCAAAAAAAGAGACAATCCAACACAAACATAACAGAACTCAACATTCATTGAGTGTTTACTATTAAGTATGTTTGCTGTTAAGTTTGTTTAATGTTAAGTGAAATAGTTATGGAATATTCTAGAACATGACACAGTAAGTTACACAAATAGGACACATTTTCTAATTAGAATCTATGTGTGCGTGGCGTGACAAACTAAATTCTTTAGGAGCTAAGATCATGTTGATATTGTGCAATTGTTTCATTAGGCATTATGATCTTAAATAATTTAAGATGTTCAATAACTTGAGATGCTGATCAACTTGTGACGCTTAATAACTTGAATTGAGATGTCGAATAATTTGAAGCAAGTAATCCATCTAATATCTTTTTTTTTGGTAAATGAAATGTATAATTAAATAATTGCCCAGATTAATCGTCGTGTCGCCGATTAGCTATTGTCTTTATCCGTACACAGTACGAGAGACACGGGACCTCTTCGCGAACAGAGAAACATTAAGAGATACATAATAACATGTAAAACATCAGTCAGCTGTCACACAAAGCGGCTTCGTCAAAATATAACCATATAAATCACTAATCGCTATAAAACATGTCGCTCCTTGGATTCGGTTCTACGGTGATTCACAACTAGGAAAGCTCCCGTCCGGTTTCAATCGGAAGCGGACGTTCCGGGATCGCGGGATACCGAAACTAAACTATAGAAATAGTTACATAAACTATGTTTAAAAATACTTAATTTACTTATAGCCCCGAGGTCGAGAGGGACCCTCGAATTATAAAAAAAAATTCTCTTTACAAAATATAGACGGTACCGTAGGGCGCGTACGGAGCGTACGGCGGAGCTAGTGCTAGAGCTAGTGCTAGAGGTAGAGCTGGAGGCGGGCCCGGCTACGCGAAGTACATGACCTTCTTGGTGACGGCGTGCACGGTGATGGCGCGCGCCATGGCGCCGGGCGTGCGGTCCTCGCTGCACGCCGACTGGTGGCTGCCCTCGCCCGAGTCGTGCTCCTTCTCCACCAGGTGGTAGCGCGCGCGGAACGCCACCAGGTGCGCGTAGTAGGCGGGCGCGGGGATGGAGACGGACCGCGTGCAGCGCACGTACGTGTGGCACAGCTGGTACGTCAGGCACTGCAGCTCGTCCGACCCGAAGTGGTTGTCGTCCCACAGCACGTGGTAGTGCGACGGCCGCGACGTGCCCTGCGCCGTGCCAACGGTCACAACGGTCACAACGGATGACACTCGTGTTCTTTACGTTTTACTCGGTGTTCGCTTTACACGACTAATATCGGTTTCAAATTGTATGTGTTTGTCTCAAACCGGTTAAACAAAATGATGCACATTTTTCAAATTAATAACAACGTAACAAGCTACCTAAAGAACAAATGTATGTTTCTAATAAAACTTTGCGAAATATTGCAAATTAGCTGTTCATTTATTATTATTTATTTATTTTATTTATTTAAATAAAAAAATATATTCTAAATATTCTATATTCTAAGCAAGAGTATCGATAACATGAATTGTTTGCGAACAATTCTATACCAATAAAGAAAAATCTGTTAAGATAATCAATAAAAAAAAAACGTAAATTTTTAAATCGGTTTCATACATCGATTTGAGTTCTGTTTTTTAGTTTGTCTTTGGTGACTTAAATTTTAATTTCGTTGACTTAAAGTTTGATTTCGTCTCAACTAGTTTTCAATACCTAGACTGTCTAAAAAAATTTTACCTGCACTTAAAACGTCACTCTGACAATGACATTTCACTGTTTTTTAACCTTGAAGTGCCGTTTCAGAATACATACTTAATTCCGTTCCTTGACTTTTTAAAATCACCGAATCGTGTATATAATAACTAAATAAGATATGTGAGTGCACAAGATATTGACTCGTCAAAGCTGTTCACAAACCTGTATGCCCTGGTGACTGCAGAGGTAGAAGTCGAACTCGGTGGGATGGGTGATGCCTAGATCAACGGTGGTTCCGGCTGGGATGTTGCCCGACTTGCCAGACTGCTCCTTCTTGTCTGCGCAGAACAGTCTCGTGTGGTGCCGCTTCTGCACCACGATGAACGTGATACCCGGCTTGTACTCCGCCTCCAGCTGTCAACCAATACACATATCATATAAAGAACTGTTTGCACTTATGTATTGTTCTTAAAAGTGAAATCTAAACCTAATTATACTAGTTCAATAGGGTGCTTAAAACAATAGAATCATTTAACGGCGGCATGTTGAAAGTATGTCATTTTTTCCTAATTAGTACTGGCTTCATTTGTTAATTAATATTACATATTTCTTCCAGTGCCCAATTCTAACCTAAGCGGATTAAGATTTCAATTTAAGAGATATTTTTGGAGAAATAATTTAAATTTGAAGATCAATATAGTCCAATGACAGATCCACGATAGATGTACATTACTGACTGACATACATTACTGACAGGACTACTATTGGCAGGATTTAGATAAATCTTTTACAGGTTTCTTGTTAATGTGATATTTTGTTTAGGTGCTATGTTGAAGGAAATACAGTCAAAGACAACAGACCTTGATGCAAGCCTCTCGGACAGCAGTGAGCTCATGCTGCAAGACATGGATGAATTGTCCTTCGGAGATACCGTCGCGGTACATGATGATGCGGTGGGGTTTGAATCCGCCTGTACTCTTGTAGAACATGATCAGCAACTCCTGCACCATACTGCTCATCTCGTGCACTATCTCCTGCCTGTCCAGATAAAAACCATCTGTAACCCATTTATTCTCACCGCTTAACATCTTAATAATGCTATATGTCACTTTACAACACATAAACTACAGCATGCTGAGAGATACATAATTTAATAAAACACTACAAGAGAGCATAGTATGTGCATAGTATTTGAAAGATAAATTAATCAAATGAAAGTAGGTTTTGATTTAAAACCACTAATAAAATGTATTTAAGATAACAGACTAGCTTTTAAAGCTTATGGACACAGTGCCGACTGGATCGGGGCCTTGTGAAATAATAATAATAACAAGGCTAGCACAAATCTGCTTTTGAATTTGATATGTACTGTTTTATGTATTAGATCATTTCGTTTATACTAAACTGCAAGCGTCCTCCACATTAGTAGCTGACCGGTACTTATGTTAATAAATAGTTTAAAAAAATTAAACCCAACAAACTCATGGACGCGCCACCCGGTCGGGTGAGCGGTCTCAGCGCGGGCGAGAAGAAGACTCCATCCACGCTTTTTATATCATTACCTGGCTCAGTCGGTTCCGACTGGCCAGTGGCGGGCGAGGTCGGAGCACGCTCGCTTCTTTTTATGCCTTAAT
>DWME01008408.1:0-11742 GCA_018244795.1 Parelbella ahira ahira
AAAAAGATTTCTTTATTGGTTCAGTCAGTCTGAAAATACAGACTTTTTTTATTTCGTTGTCGTTCGAAAATATAGATTTTATTTTATTTCGTTGTATTGCTGTACATTTGTAACTGTAATTATTACATCAATATCTAATTGCTTATGAGAAATACAATTAATATTTTTGAAACCAAATGTAATAACCGGAAGTAGGTATTCATCGTATTGCATTATTGTTTAAAAATAAACTAATAAATCGACTGTATTCTTAAATAAATCTGGTTTCGTATATACAGTTTCCATAATACGAAAGGAAACGACATAGGTTTAATAAAATCTAAGGAGATATATACATATATTAGATTTTGTTTATGATAAGAATAATTTGTATGAAAATATGATCCAGTAAAACGATACATACAGTGGATAGAGCAAACAAATGAGAAATATTAGCGGAATCAGCGCTATTGTGTTTGGTAATACACCATAAAATACAATTTTTATATGTAAAGAACGTTTTAGTCCAGAAATGTACATTTCAAGCCTTAGTATTTGATAAACTACAATTGATTAATTTAAGTATTAGTAGTCTTTTTCTCCATTGTCCCTTAATACATTATTTACTATATTTATATTTGAAAAACGCAAACCCTAAAGTACAATAGGGAGACGTTCTTAATAACTCTGAATGCGTAATTGATTTAACGATTTCATTTAATAATTGTGGGTTTCATGCATTCGTTTCATGAAAACCTGCATAATGTTGTATCCAGTCATAGGTAATATAGATTGCTCGGATAATATTTATTTATTAGAGATATTGTGTCATCGTATCAAAAACTCACAACATTTCATGCTATCGTAGTCCGTGAGCCACTGCGTTCTCGACTGTTCATCGTGTTCGAAACATCTTATTACCAAAACACACCGCAGGAAAACAATAAACACCGAAAACAATTTAAAAACAAATTAAAGTCGGACACACGATTACGGGTGTATTGCGCCGTTTTAGAGGATATTGGTGGATGTCACGCTATCGGGGTCGTGGCTACCTGCCAGTGAGAGTATCGGGTAGGAGCCCGCGGGCGCCAGAGACGGGTCGCGCGGCGCCCACTGGTCGTAAGGGCGGAGGTCGAGCGAGGTTGCGAATGCTGACGGTAACGGTCACTGACCGAGGAGCAGGTCGCGTACTGAGCACCGAGTGTCCGTGGCGGTCCTGTGTTGTGCCGAGTGCACGCGGCGACGGAACACGCGCGGCCCGAGCGCCCTCCGCACGCGATTTGACGCCCTCCGCGCGACGCCGCTGCGCGCGCACTCTACGCGACGGGATAATGCCGCCCTATCCTATGTCGAGCTATCGAGTTATCCGCCGCGGGTGGCTATCACGATTAACCCTTTCAGTTTCTTCACAAGACACGGGGAAGCTTATGTTCATTATGAATGCTGTGTTTTCTATTCTAAACCAAATGATGGCATTGAAATATAATATCGATTTTTCATTTATGACTTATAAAAAGGTTGCCTGATATTTAATACGAGCATTTATAATGAGTTTAGGTAAATAGATTTTGTGGGACGAATTGGTTAGTTATATGTTCGTTTTTAAATAAAAAATTTAATCGACATAGAACATCACTAAGCAGATTATAATTGGAGCATGCGTCGTGCGAGGGTTGAGGGTGGCGGGCGCTGGGAGTAGGCGGGGGTGGAGGTGCGTGTCACCCACGACGGTAGCGACTCTACGGCCGACGTGATCTTGACACCGCGTTCGCAAAGCCTATGATGCTCCAATTTTGTGCAAAAATTATCTTCTGATTAAAAAGGTAAGGTATGTATTTATTTGTTTTGACGGTGGGTCATTCATTAACTATGGAATTTCAATTGTTTCTATTACAATCAGTTGTACCTAATTTCAATTATTACAATAATTAAAAACATTAAAACTCGTACTTATTTTGTTAAAACGAAGTTTTAGTTTAATCAGTTTAGTCCAGTTTCATCCGTAATAAATATGAAATCAATTGGTGAGAAATAAAAAAAAAACATTTACAAAAAGAGCAAGAAACTGTGATATTAATAATTGATATAATATGATTAGTTTTTAATACTGTTCCGTTTTAGTGTACTTTTCTCTGTCACTTCACCGATTGTCTGCGGAACAGACTGTTTTTAGTTACAATCGTATAATAAGCAGCAAGTGGATGTCCAATATAGTTTAATAATGTTTTTATCTAAAATTTGTTTCTATTGAATTTGTGAGTTGTGAACATCTAGATATTTTGGCTTAACGAATGTTTGATTTGATTATGCAAAAGCATAAAATAACTTTTGTGCTGGCAATTCCGCAGCTCCTTCACAAGATTAAAGGTAAAGCGCTACCATAGGAAAGGTTTTATGTACACATAAACAGAGTGTTATGAGTTTAATAAAACGTGAATATTTACGCACGAGCCACGGAGCGCGCCGGCCGCGGCACTTGACGAACAACAGTACAGCGGGCACGCGGACAAGGACGTTTACATACAACATCTTTGACGCGTGGCTTTCTTTAACGCTCCATCTCGCTGCAGTCATGTCCCATATAATATAGACTGATGACCGAAAATTCTAATGTCCTAATGAAGAGATATGAGTATGTTTCTTAAGTACTCCACTGAATCGCGGTTGTGGTAAAGTATTACTTTACAAGATTCAATAACATTATGACTGTAAGGACTGACCTAGACTCCGAGCCACTACTAGAAATTTCTCCTACAAAATCTAAGTTAGAAAAAGGCAAAAGTACCCCACTAGGGATTTGAATCCAAGACCCCTCGACCAGCTGTCGCGCTTGCCATCACTATACCAACGAGACAGTCAAAACAATTTACATGGGCTTAAAACTTTCTTTACAACATGTTAATTTTGTTAGTCGCATTTTGTTGTAGCAACATCAGCCGCTGTTTATTGAAAAGTTGATGACGTAACATTCATCGAGTAATGTGAATTATAATTAGTGTAAAATGAATTTATATATTACGGTACACGCGATTCACAATATGTTGTTAATCCGTATAACATTTCACAAAGTGGTTTAACGAGTTGATGAGGTTTATTAGCTTAGGCGTAAATACAATGCAGATATTAAATTTATTTTGATATTTATGGTGGAGTTGCGAGCTCGGTAGGGTTTCGCGGCCGGCCGCCCGCCGCCCCGCGATACGGGGTAAAGGGTTTTCTTTTCTTTATAAACAAGCGTGAAGGTGCTGTTAACGACTCCACGAACAAATACGAAATTCGATCTTCCATTACGCATACAAATGGCTCCCCTAGCTGCCACCTTATAACCGTGAAAGTATTGTCTTCTTTCCAATCTGATAGCTCCCCCGCACTACGTCCTCCAAATTCGGCGTACTATTACGTTTCTTTAAGGGCCTGCGCACACGAGAGACTTTTGTCAGAAGCCGACAAGAGGCCACGAAACGTAGAAATAAGTTTTTTATTGAATTTACTCGAAATTAATATCGTGTGTGTCTTTTTTGATATGACGTGTTTTAGTTTTATACTTGAAGTTTATGATAAAGAGAAGGCGCTTCTCGAGAAAGTACTAAGTAGAAGATGAATATAGATCCATTTTTACAATTAAATAGTCAATTGTCGCTGTGTATCAGTTCGCAATAAAACTAGATATTTACGCAGTTATACGAACTCTTAATAGTTATAGAGATTAAATATAGTTTGTGTCATTACAATCGAAGTACAAAAAGTTGATAAAAAGAAATAATAAAAAGTAAGATCGAAGCATTTCTATTGAGGTGCATGACATCGCATAAATGTCGGCCATGAATGTTGTTTGTCACTGCGGTCGGCGGCCGTGCACCTCCTGATCACACAATACAGAATAAATGGACTGCGCTTCATATTGAAAAATAATTGCGTACCTATATACAATTGTATATCATTCGTTTAATGTCCTTGTCACGCAGAAAAATGCTCTCGTTACAGTGTGATTGTTTCAACGCAATTAATTTGTTTTTCCAATATTTATATGCAGCAGCCGACGGCTCAATTTTTCATTGTCGTCCATAATAAAGTTATTTATTTGTTTGCGTAAAATAATATATTTGTGGGGTGCCAAGAGTAACTTATAAAACACTGATTTGTTACCTTGCCATCTTAACACAACATATACCTATGTATAGATACACATATGTATGTATTCCTATACTGCAGTGATAGTCTAGTTGTTTTTCAGACTCAAACTTCAGGAGTTTAGGTTCCAGGCAAACGAGCTTAATGGGTATAGACTACAGGTTTATAGGGCTGAAATCCTTTGCATGCGCCTCTGACCTCTAATATGTACACTTTAATGTTTCCCACAGTTTTTTAGAAGGCGTGTCAAATATACTAACCTGCAAGGCCTAAACATGCTAGACTGTACGTAGTGATATAGAACTGTGACTATATGCTCTCCTTTATATCTGGAAATAATGTGGCATTTCGTTCTGAACACAGATATTCACTACATCGGCAATATTGCAGGGATGTTCTGTGCGCTTTATACGTAATTGTTGCAGGTAAACGATCTACACACAAATACGTCGCAATAGTCGCCAGTCACCGCAGCTCAGGGGAGATATAGTGAAATTGAGGATTTAATAAATTGGTCGCGGGATCGAATCAAGCTTCATATGGCATACGAATGAAATAAGCGTACGTTGGCGTACGATTTATGAGGCAACGGACTATTGTGCCGACACTGATTACCTTTTATGGAGATTTGGCGTCCTAACACGACGCGCCCTACATGCTTCGTTTATGTAGACCAACGGGTTGTATGGACGTAAAACTTTTATGCTCCTACCGCGTTTTACAGCAGGCCTTTTATTATTTAGTGAAAGGAGCGACAGTGATGTCATAAATCTCCGCTCCTGCGTGAACTTTCGCCTCTTATCTCGGCAAAGAAATTATGGAACTTTCTGGCTTCTTCTAGACAAAGTGTTTGACTTTATGAATTCGCGGATCACTGGATGGTTTTAAAAAAATATTGCGGTTTTTCTGGACATCAGCGATTATAGCCTAAAAAATATTGTCGTGTTCATATATAAGACTACAATACAACATTGGAAACAAAATATTTCACACGCACGATAAGTAGTGAAAGTCTTGATGTACTCAATGTTTATCTAATCTATACATCTACAACTGGTAGAATGTAACTTAAATTATCTCGCAAATCAGATCACCGTAATTTAGCACATGAACAAAATTTTAAAACTTCTAGGATACTAGGATTAAAGGATACTACTAGGATTATAGGATAATACTAGGATTATAGGATAGGACTTCTTCTGCCTTGCTAAAATTTCTGTCGCACACTCATAATCATCGGAACACGATACCTTTATTAGCCAATGATATGATGGCATTTTTTATTTGTGACATGTGGGTTTTATTTCATCATAATATCTTTATATTATCGTGGCATCCTGGGTATAATTGTGAGTGTAATTTTCACATAATTCATTCGTTTCAGTCGTGTTCATATCAGAAATCATATTTCCAAGGGCCATTTTATCGCTTAACGAAAAGTTTGCATGAAAAGTGCCAGTAAGCATTTGTTATGCAAGCAATCTGGATAGCATGTTGGTAGTCGTATAAGTAATAATTTAGTCCGGTTCATTTACCTATTTAGTTTTCTTGATAGAATATATGTTTTCATATTTATGTTTGTGTGCGCAACCAGTTTATGTAGTAAAACGAAAAACGTCTCAAGAATGCTTAAATAATTCATAATATATTACGATATATTGGGCACTTATAACAAAAAAAATGTTATTAGAACATACAATGCAACGTAGTTCGACTTCGTCATGAACGGGTACGTCTAATGGTTTTCTAAAGTTATTCAATAAATATTACAAAGCCTACCATGTAGCTGTATCCTTATAATTCATTAATCTTGTATTAAATAGGTTCTGTGTGGGCTCAGTGACAGGCTCTACATGTAATTAAATTATGGTTGCAGTCGCTCTAACTGGACGCGCCTCTTTAAATCAAATGTGAGTTTAGTGCTTTAATAAACTGTCCAGAGTTTGAGCCGAGGGTAATTTGTATCGTAAATCGTCGTTATTAAGAAAATGTATATGTTATTGAACTATTAGTTATCTATTGTAATAAATGAACTTTTTCATTGATAGCTTTGCATAGCTCTTTGAAGTTGAGATATACATTTCTAATAGGTAAGTTATTATTTCCGTAAATTCTTGAGTGACTAAATAATCACTTACTTTTAGATACTTTAAGAGGTCTACATTTACCTTTAGACATTTTAAGAATTTATAGATTTTTTTAGAACTACTAGTGATTATGTATTTACGTCTATATTGACTTTTGTTTTCTCATACTTAATCGACTGTAACTCTTTTGTTTTAACATTTAAAACGTAAGTAGTTTAACTCTTTTTTCTTAGGTTCAGTAATCACGTGCTGCTCGAATATTTGCTTTTTTGTTTATGTACGACTGACTCTCCCATCGCCATGCCCGCGCTCATGACGCCAGTAACCGACGCTCGACGCGACACGGTCGGAGGCTTGTACAATTAGATAGATAACATTAAATTAACGAACCCGTCTCATAAACCAACTTACTTTATTATTATCTATAAAAGTCACGAATTAATTAATTGAATAATGATTAACTACCCTTATACGAGGCTGACCGCGCTCCGCTATCAACGCGGGATAAGTAGTCGTGTAATTTAGTTGCTGTCACGTAGCCTATAAAGGCGAAACTTATAGCCCCGCAATAAACTCATTCCATTATTCCAAATCAATCGGTTTTACTAAGCTGTTGAATGGGCACCCATGTAAATGTTACTGCAAATAGAGATCCGAATTGGCTACGCGAGCTAGTCAAGTGTATATAAGGACGTTAGTATATCTACGGTGTACTCAGTCTTGACTTCTTGGTGCGACTGCGGCTAATGCACTCCACCTAGCGCGGAGGAGATAAGCTAACAAGCCTCTTTAGCCAAACAAGAGGCGGCCTAACAATAAAGGCGACTTAAGCGTCGTGAAATATGGCAAGGACGAGCCACGATAACTCAGCTTGGTCGCCGGGGCCGCTTCTTTTCCCCTAATTAGCCATTCAATTCCCGTAATCTTGTTTACTCGTCGGGCGGCTCGCACTGCCCAGGTGCGATAATGGCCGAGCTATTTGCATGCCGCCATATTGTTTCCCCGTGTTCGGCGCACAGCCTCCGATCCCGTTCGATGCGACCCCCCGTTGTTTTGGTCGAGCTTATTGGATCCGCTCGCGATTACTTTGTATTGATCCCGCTGTCCATTATCTACATTCGTTTATTTTGGTATCAGAGTAATGATACCGGTTGACGTCCGCAAACTTAATTAATTGTTTGATATGATTATTGATTGCCAATTGTCATTCATTGGCTCTTACTCTCTGACAAACAAACAAAATTGACGATTATATTGCTAATTGAACTTAAAAGTTCGATAAAATATAATACATCTTATTAACAACAAAAAATAAAAAAAAAGTGTTAATTCGTTTTATTTTTAATTGTAAAGAAGATTTGTTGTTCTCAAAATTTTATAAATTACTACAATTGATTCCAAAACGCATATAGTTTATCTATAGATATAATATAAGCAAATGAATAGTTCCCACAACTATATTTGTTTTTATATAAAATCTCAACAGAAAGCGGCTTAAATCGGCGAGCTAATCGTAATCTCGAACAGTAAATTGAAGGTGATCCTTGCAGCGGGGCGGTGTCAGCACATCTTCTATAAATACATTACGGGACACGCTTTATTACTCCGCTATTTTCATTCAATCCTATTAGTATCTTTTTGCGTTAAGCTCCTCGTTGCGATAGCGTAAAAATGTCGCATGGTTGCTTTTTTAAGTATCATGTTTGGATAACGGTTTTAACGATAACACTAAGAGGGTAAGCGCCTCTATTACGAGGATTTGTCTAACTGATGCGATATGCTAAACTCAAGGCGAAGTCCGCTGACGTGGCGTCTGGACCGGCAATGGCACGCGATCATTTATCAACAACGCTACGAAGATTTCTCGCCCAACGACAATATTGCGACGCCTCGTTTGTGCTCGCGATTTATATCTTGAAATTTAAGATTTAAACGGACAATAGATATTGCACGTCTTTATAAGATCACAATTTTTTAACTCGTTTTTATGTTTTTATTACACTTGCCGGCTAACCAATTAAGACATCTCGAGGTCATATATTCTTAAGAAAAAATAAAGCAAGTTTATAAAATAAATATATGTAAAAAGTTATAACTACATATCTGCCCATTAAAACTACAACTATAATTGTTTAAATTTGTTAATGTATCTGACGACGATATAATCTCAATAATTAGCCTATTATATTTATGTATTCGTGTAATTTTGCGTATATGATAATGTCCATTGATACAGACGCAGTGCAATTATTTTTGTCTAATGACACGCTATCATCGAGCGTATGTAATTAGAGGCGATAACACAACATTGTGTGGCAAACACAATACGTCTGCACAAACGCATGTCAATTTAATTCGACCCTCTGATTCAAAATGGCGGACACCCTCATTCAGAACAGTCAGGCTGCGTGGCTCGTGGATAATACTGCCAGGTGTACGGCTACTGTACCTCTGCTGTAAAAAAATTATGGACGCTTAAAAAACGGACATTTTGTTACCTTTGTTACGTTACTTTGTTTTGTTACTTTCGTTGAGAATATTAGAAATTTATTATATAATCATTTTGCAATTTTTTTAAAAGAGGGAATGTACGTAAAGAAAACAATTAAAATTTAGGTGACGTTTTTGTAATATACGCAACATACAGTATACGTACAATTACTAGTGGAATAAACCATTATAATATATTACATGTACAATAAAATATATACAATAAAAAGTATACAACACTCCAGTAACGCCCATTCTAACGAGGAAAAGATGTATGTTTTTCTACCATATTTCGACAATATGGAATGTCTATGCAGTAATAGAGGCAATTTCTTGACGACATTACATAGTCTAGGATGTCCTACGAAATGGTGACTCTAGCTAGATTACATACGAATTCATAGCTATTATCTGCTTGAGTGTCAGGTATCTAGCTTAATTAGCGCATACCGATAGACATAATATTGTATACGGTAGACATGTATTTATGTACAATTAAATGTAACAAAATATAGGTAACCACTCAAACTAGAAACACTATTAATAAAAATATTTTTTAATTATAAACGACATTCTGAGCTACTTAACATAACATTACGCCTATATTTCCTCGAAGAGATAGACAGAGAATTGTAGTACACTCCCATATTTCACCAGCTACGAGTATAAGTTTCATTGTTGCAGTCTGAGCTAAGCCATTTATGGATGGTATTCCGTTCTGTGTCATTGCATTCAAAAACACGAAGAGTGATGAATTGAAACGTTAAGTGGTCATTGTATAGACATATTTTGTACAAACATTAAGGATCGATTACCACTGATGTAACATAGTGTAACAATAGTCTAACGTAAACATCACTATGTTCACATATTTAATTAAAAGGTATACCTAGTCGTTTAATTATTAGATGATAAATTAAACAGTTCATAGATAATCATGTTAAATAAGAATTTCTGCTTGTTTCATAATTAGCTTATTCTTAATTTTAAAATTATATTCTTAATACCTTATGAATTTGACTAAAATTATCAGAATTGTTACTGTTGTCTTCATCATTTGTTTTGAAATATACTTTAATTTGATATACTAATAATATATCGCTCTTATATAAAATCCGATGACGGTAATAATTATACTATAAAGTCCCAAATATCATCAAAATTTTTATTTTAAAAAAATTTGTGATGTTTGTTTCATTATTTTCCAGTTTCATTATACATATTTATAGGATGCAGTATTAATATTTTTTCATTTAAAGTAACTTACTTTACAATGCTCACCTATTTGTATCTTTTTCGCGCAAACGGTTTAAATAAAAACCAGCCAGCAAAACGTAACGTGGAAGTTTTGACAGGGAAGATACACAAAATTTATTTATGCTGTACAATTTGTAAGCGAATATGGAGAGTCGTAAATATGTTTTTTGATAAGATACGACGCGTTTATGACGCGGTCTTTTATGGGCAATATTTAGCGAGTTGGTGTGATGAGCTATTGCATTTAATATATGATTTTCTCACGTTAATATTCAAAAGTCATTGTGTACGATATTTTAATTACACAGGTATGTACATCTGTGTTCATACAAAACCGTTTATGTTTTTCTCAAATCAGTAACACGAGTAGGTTAACGAACTTTACGCTACTTGAGAGAATTGAATTGAGACTTTAAACTATAAATAATTCCGACTATAAACATCTCCTTCGGGCCAATGTGACGTTTTATTGGGTTATAAGTATGTCGTCAAACCGTTGGTTATGAGCATTTAATAGTTAGTTGAATAATATTCTAAGAAAAGCTCGCGAGCTCCGACATCGGCACAGTACCCTTACGCTCTACGTATATGAAGAAATCTGATAGATAATCGATGTCACTACAGAGTTTTAGTTAGTGTTTTGTGCTTTCAAAACCCATTATCTCTTGTCTTGTTCTTATGTAACCTGATATTTACTTCTAACGGCCTATCTATATTTTTTAAGCACAATTTAAAACGTATAATAAAAGATACGACGCCTAAATTACCCTAAGCCGATCTTCGCTCAAATTATCCTAAACGTTTTAACTGCGTATAATGCCCGTAACATATACGGTTAAGAATCCTGGTATGTTTTCGCAACGCAACACAATGGCGTCTATTTTCGAATTAAGAGCGCGGGAGCCCGTCAATAGGAAGAAGGACAGTAAATTGGCTAAATTGCTTCGCCGTGGTTCTGCAACTCCTCTGAGGAGACCTCCCGCTCGTCTCGATAATATGATGCGTTCTACTCATATACATATATTCTCCTTATTCTCACGTTGTTTTGGTTCAAATAGATAGTAAATGATTTTGTTTGGGGCTTAAAGAAAGTTTGGCATTAAGAATTGTATCTTAAAATTCATGTAGGTGTCTGTACAAAAGTACAATGGATATCTTTGTAGGAGCTGATGGTTGGCTTCTGAATCATATGGAAATTTTAGTTCTACTTATGAAAATATATATATAATGCCTGTGTACCTATTACATCAGTACTATATTAATATTTTTATACATACATATAATCTTATATATTTTATGAAAGTTTAAGGAATTCTCGCATATCGATCGGCACTGTGTATAATATTCAGTGTTTAAATTGAAATACTAATAACTCCTGCAGGTAACTGTATATGTATTTAGAATCAACTGACGGTATCCTAGTTATCGAAGTACATTTCTATCTAGTATCATTACTTGTGTAACAATACCGTTGCAGGTGCCCGATAGTTTCATACACTCCATATCGTGTTCACGATGTCTATAAAGGGATATCTGTTGTACGATCCTTGTTAACAATCTTTATGGTTCTGATCGGAATTGCGAATGTAGCAATATCTTTACGATTGTGAATAATAATAATTATCATAGTCGTTCCTTTGAAGTACTGTTACCGTTTATTATAAGTAAAATGAGCTTAATTCGGTGTAAAGTGGTATAATTTGGTATAAAAATTTAGTAAAATTTGGTACAAAATAGCTGTTGTCACACCATGTGACTTAGTATGCATTACCTTTGTGTTGTTTATTTTACCAGC
>DWME01008409.1:0-11742 GCA_018244795.1 Parelbella ahira ahira
TGCCACGCTGGCCAAGTGCGGGTTGGCAGACTTCACACACCTCAGAAAATATTTTTTTTTTTTTTATAAATTCTAAGATGTGCAGGTTTCCTCACGATGTTTTCCTTCACCGTTGATGCGTTATATGCGTAAGAGCTACCCTTATTTTTATACATCACCCAAACACTTATATCGATTGTATTTGTATGATACAAAAATTGTAAAATCACGATGTTAGCTACGACCTGTCTGCCAAAACGCTCATAATCACAAGAGCTCTATGAAAAATATTATTTGCCTGTATGCTTAAGTATATGATTTCTACAGGCTATCTATGAAAACAGCGGGTATACTTACAAAGTGGGGATATCCCGGGATGTGATGTACGGCGCGGCTGGGACCAGCAACGACTGGAGCTATGGGGAGGCTGGCATACCTTACTGCTACCTCATCGAACTCAGAAGCAGGATGCACAAGTTTAGGGTGCCCAAGGAAGAAATCCAGGTCACCGGAGACGAGATACTGTCATGCATCATGGCTTTAATGGAATTCGTGGACGAAACTCCTCTTGAAAGTGATAAAATAGAAACAGTCTCATGATAACGGTAATTAAATAATATGTTTTATGACACAATCCCAAAAATTACAAGACTAAATAAGTTAGAATTAATACCTTATTGTTATTACAATGTATTGTCTCACCAAATCAGGCAAATGGTAGGTAGGTCGAGGTACGCTTAAGAAAAGTATAAAATAACACTACTATGTACAAAAAAATGGTATATTTAAATGTGGCTATGGCAACATCGTCATAATTATTTATTATTGTATGGCAACACCAGTTCACTTGAATTAAGCATCACCTGGTCATAATAAATGAGAATGCAATATTAAATGATTCATTTTTAATTCATTACGTAAAATGAAACAACAGTCTTCTCGGCAATATATTCCTGACCTAATTGTTTTTATCATTGTTATAACTACACCTTGAAAGCAGGTATTTCTAGAATTTTGTTGCAAAAACTAGTGAAATGTGGGCGTGTACTACCTCTGCTTACCCCTTAAGCAATTACAAGCGTGATGTTCGGCAATTTATGTATAACAATTTAATGACCTAGATCATCTCAAACAAAACCACCGTTTCAAAAAAACAGACATAGGTATTTAAAAAAGAGTATAAACTTGAAAGTGACATGACATAAATGATGTCAGTTTTATAAGTATACATTCAAAATTCCTTGTTAAATTTACTCGATTAATATTAAAAATACAACTGATATAAATAATTTAAATAGCATAAACACTAAACAATACCAAAGTGGCCCCGTCTCAATATAAAACCAAAAATATGGGAAGTGAAGTTCACTAGCGAAGGGCAGAGATACTTCGTAAAGACACTGGATACTGTAGGAGGTCAGTTGTATCAGTAATAGGTATATATCATCCGATTTATCATCAGTTTATACGTAAGTTCCTGGGATTGCTTTCCGGGTCGAGCAAATATTGCGATTTTCTATCTTAAAATAAATAGTACCTACTATCACATTAGACTCACCACCTATTCCTCATGATGTATTTTGTAAATTGTGGAACGTACTGTGCCAAGACGTGTCAAGTCTGCCAACCCGCACTTACGAGATGTGGCATAAGAGGAAACCATTGTCCCAGCAGTGGAACGATAAAAGGATTGATTGTGATGGTGATATGAAATTGTATATTTTGTAGCCATTAACATCTGGAAAGAGGAACGCAGCACGATGGACATCATGGTGGAAGGGCCGCGGTCGGCGCAAGTGGCTGGCATGCTGCAGGAGCGACAGATTCCATATTCCATAGCCATAGGGGACGTTGGAGGCCTCGTAGAAAAAGAGCAAGGAGGACTTGTGACAAAAAGAAGGGGATCTGGATTACGTACGTTTTATATTTCAGAATCCATAGTATAATATTAAGTACTTTAAAAGAATCGCAGATAACACAAAAGTATGTTAAGTACGTAATACACATATTTGGCACTTGGTGCTCTCTGTCTACTCTGTTAGAGACCTAGCTTGACCATATAGTAATATTAATGAAGAAAGTAGTACTTTCAGCTATTTCTATCTGGCTGTTTTGTCGTGGACAAATTGTAACACTGATATATGTATATTATGTACATATGTATGCTCAGATTTTAATCCTAATATCAAAACTCACATGGAACCATATGAAATACCTAGCAAATTAATAAATCGCCGCTATTAGAGAACAAATAAACAATTATGTGAAATATTTAATTAATATAACTCATTAAATTATGAAATATCAAAAAAGACTGCACTAATCATCGTCTAATTTTTAATGACAACAATTGTTTAGTTTGTAATTTAATATTCACCAATGTTAATTGAGTAATTAGTAAATTATGCTAACTTTGTTATTCATAATTAAACAATAACGTTTTGAAAATGTTTAACGTTTTTTTTATATTAATAATAACTGTAACACCCCTCATGACAATTAGTAGCCCATTATTATTTTAAAAAGGAGTATTTAATTGAATTACGTATTATTTTTGTCACCAGTTGTCTTTGATATAACACATACGTTGAGTTCGTTCACAGGACGCCCAATGGACTGGACTAACTATCACCGCCTTGATGTCATATATTCTTTCATGGACAATTTGGCCAAAGAATACCCATATCTCTGTACTGTCCATGTTATTGGTAAATCGTCTGAAGGGCGAGATATTAAGGTAATCGTTTAATATGTTTGAGCCTGTTTCGAATGCCATCCAATTGTCATCCAAACTAAACGTGTTTACAAAGTTTCATCTTAATTGATTGAGGAGAACTGCTTTGAAGATCAATTGCAACACCAGACAGACACCAGGATATATGAAAGTGAATAAAAGCTCGTAATAATACTTATCTATATGAACTGTTACTAACAGATGATGATAATATCTAACGGGGGCAGCGACAACAGCGCCGTGTGGATAGACGGCTCCATCCATCCCCGGGAGTGGATCAGCACGGCGGTGGTCACGTACATCGCTGACCGGCTCGTCAGGACCTTCCATGAGTTGCCCGCCACCATCATTAACAAGGATTGGTGAGTTCGTCATACAAGACAGTTTAATTATTTTAATACAAGACTAATACTAATACAATCACTGACTTTAATACAAGACTGTTTTAATCTTTTGGGCTTATGTCACGCACATGATCTGAAGATCTGAAGATCGAGCTCAGTGGCGTGCCATTGGAGAGGCCTATGTCCAGCAGTGAACGGGAATAGGCTGATAATGATGGCATGAAATTTATATTGAGCTTACTTGTTTTATGTTTACGGTATTACGCGTACCCGTAGGTGACTGTGACTACATATATGTAATTCTGTTGCACCGATTGTATGTTTGTCATGTTATTTTACTATATATGTATATAATATATATTTCAAAATTGAATTCCACGGATTAGTTTTCATTTTTTTTTATATATTTTTACTTGTTTGAAAGCTTCTGAAAAAACTATTTTTATAGTTTTTCGTTTAGGTACATTATCGATATTATCGAAATAAATACTTTATATGACGCTATATGTTTTTAAACTCTCATAAGCATAGTGTACATGTTAGTGTTAAATATACCTTAGTTAGTTTAAACTCTGTACGTCTGCTTACACCGTAACAGACCTGGGGAATTGATATCCGAATAACGTGTACACAGGATATATTTGTTACAGCTGGTGTGATAGTAAATTGTACAGTCGACTACATATTTGCATGTGATATAACTGTGCAGGTACATCCTGCCAGTAATGAACCCGGACGGTTACGAATACACACACACGCATGACCGGATGTGGCGGAAGAACCGGGCGACGTACGGCGAGTGCGTGGGCGTCGACCTCAATAGGAATTTCAGGTTCGATGCACGCGTGATGTGACAATATCATGTGTATTGGTCCTCAACCCGCATGCCAAGCGTGGGGATTATAGGCGAGAATCTTTTATGAAAGTACAACTGAGCGCTCATTAGGAGAAGCCTACGTCCAGCAGTGGACTGACACGGGCTGATGAGTGAAATGATGTATATAATAACTTATCGTCTACCCCCGAAGAGACCTGTCGTAATGATATTATTTAGTAATAATATTACTAAATAATATCACACCTATATCTCCCGGGAGGGGTAGTCACAGGAATGTGGTATACTCCCACGATTTCGCAGTTACGTTTACGTCTTTCTATGGAGGTCTCGCGTCTAAATCAAATTTTTATTATAGCTACGGTTGGGGAGAAAAAGGCGAGGAAGGTTCGTCAGAAGATCCTGGGAACATATTCTACAGAGGGCCGAAGCCGTTTTCTGAACCTGAAACTGCTGCGGTTAAAGTGAGTAACGTTTTGGTCGCTTACAATTAACATCATATGTTCTTCTTACGTCCCATCATCGACCGTAAATACTCGAGGTCTAGAGCCTTCACCATGTTATTTACATAAATATACGTAGCTTACCTCTCTAACTTTTTAAACTTTTAAACCACCTAGACAGCCTTCGACGGCCTCATTACGAAGTAATACCTGCAAAGACTTCCTATCTCTAAACATATACATTTCCATGCCTTAAACACCAAGAATACAAATACAATTATATCTAATTAATCTTCTGCTGTTTACATTAACGGCTTGCTCACCTTTTAACAGCGCGCCATCCTGGGATCGGAAGCGACTTTCAAAGTGTTCCTGTCGTTCCACAGCTACGGCGAAGTAATAATATTCCCCTGGGGCTACACCAGCGACCCCTGTCCCGACTACGTGGAGCTACTGGAGGGCGGAACCGCCATGGCTAAGGTAGAAATGTTGTACTTGTGTTTTAAAGGGTTATAGGAACTTTTCAAAAAGGTATAAGTAAATGTTGTTGAAAATTCTTATCGTGTATGTCTGTTTCAGAGCTGATATTTTTGGAGTTCTATTAACTAACGAGTCCATTGTCAGTGGTGTTAAAACTTTTCTGTAATTTTCTTTTTTTATTTGAAATTTTTTTATAAATAAACTTAAGTATATATTCCAACTTGTGTAGAAGAACGCAACTTAACGAAATACATTTTGAATTATAACATAAACCGATTTTAAATTATTAAACTCGTAAGGAATTCAACTTTACTATTCGCCCTTACTTGTTTCCTAAAAATTTCTTTATTCAACTATTAAATAACTTGCTTTGATAACACTATGATATTAAGTTGTTACTGAAGTGATATATGTATAACAAATATACTTATTTCATTTTAATATTATTATTTAAAAAATATTAATTCATCAGGCTATATTCGAAACTAGCGGCCATACATACAAAGTGGGAAGCACCAAAGACTTGATGTACTACGCAGCCGGCACCAGCACGGATTGGAGCTACGCCGTAGCCAACATCCCATACTCGTACATGGTGGAGCTACGAGGGAAGAAGCACAGGTTCTTGCTGCCTAAAGAAGAGATCATATCCACTGCAGCCGAGGCGTTGAGCGGTGTGATGCGGCTCATGGACTTTGTCGACAGACGATGCAGAAGTTCTCAATCTTGTGTATGTTCGAAGTGAAAATTAAACAAAAAAACAGAGATTCTCAAACTATTTGTGACTGTGGCACCAATTAAATTCCCATGTTGAAACCTTTCGCTATTTAAAATATCATAGTAAAATACAGAAAGGCGTAATTATACACATTAAGAAACAGTTTTATGTTCTGTATATTGTGAACTTATTGTATAAAAGTACATAACTAATAACATAAAGTTCATTCGTTATGGTCCTCTCATATTACTTTAAATAAAAATTTATATTAGAGTTGATCAGATATTTTAATTATGGTAATTACCGGAACGCTAAATTATACGGAACATTTACACGTAATTCATGTCGAAACATTATACTCACCGGACGAAAAATGCCATACATTTTGTTGCGGTCGCGAATAATATGGATGCAATCCAAAAATGTATCCCTTACACCGTGCCATCAAATGAGCTCCAATAATTTAGTTTATTATTTCATATCAGCAGTTGCCAAAAGTTTAAATTTCAGTTGCATTTACCGTCGCGTCATTTTACTAATGGCAACCGCTGTGGGAACGATTATGCGAATAAAATGCTGAAGTTTAAAAAAAATTTATTACCTTACACGGTAAGCAAAGTGTATACTAACTGCCAAATACCTCTATCCTCAAACAATTCACGTGAATCATCAAAAACTAGAAAAACATCCCAATGAAAAAAAACGAATTTTCTTTTTTAAAAAACTTCATCAACTTTATTTACAGACTTTGCATTATCTTATAATACAGTCAACAATCATTTAAACATTACAATTTTGAAATTCACATTGATTTATCTAAAGTAAAAACACATATAGACATTGATCACTATGTTACCGAATTCGTATGCAATTTTATTGTTCTATGATCTACACTGGTTTGCACATCACCCATTTAGTCCACACGCCGAACTCCGGACGGTACGCACGCTGATCACTTAGTACTATACATATACTTCCTGTATTTGTCACAAATCGTACACAACAACAGTTTTTCAACTAGTATGGACGCCATACATCAATAGGTCGTCTCTCTGATGTGATTAAAGATTTGCTGCGAGTCCTCACACTCTCCTCACTCCAGTCTGGTGATGCTGGCCTCTTTTTCGCTGTGTTTGATGCTGTGGAACCCGCTTCTTCCTCTCTATCTGGACTCGAACTGGAATCTTCTTGAGGTAGCGGTGGTCTTAGCCACCAGTCGTACCCTCCATATAGTTGGGAGTACAGCCAAGCTGGAGGCGTTGGCAATAAGGGAGAATTGAGAAATAATTGCGCCGCTAACGCACTGTGGAAGAGACTAGAAGGTGCTGGTAGCGGCTGTAAGGGTTTCCTGGCTCTGGTGACGGATGTGAAAGCGCCCGGACGCTCGTCCGGTGGCGGGCTACTTGATGCCGTCACAGAAATGTCATCATCCGGAGAACCAGGTCGTGAGTTAGCTGGACTTGTTGTACTGTGTGCATGCATGGTCGTGGGATTTTCTGACGTCACATCTGTAAAAAAAGTAATTAGAAACGTAAATAGTAATAATAATACTTTTTAGAACGTTTCCCCACCCATCCATCTGGTTCGGTGGCCAAGCTCCTGATCATAAGCTACATGTTTATGAAATGCGATTTGCTTATAATACATTATATAGTTACATACAATTAAATTTGAAAGTTTTTCTATATGATATTCAGACGAATCCAATGACTAGTTTTTGCCTACCACTTCATTAGTCCAATTATGGAAGATAGCAAATTAGCTACTTTAAAAATTATCGTATACATTAAAACTAGTAAAAAACTATTAGCATACTGAGTTCTTTTCAAATCGGGTCATATATTTTTCCATAATCTATAATATCAAAATATAATCTATAATACAAAAATTTATTATTTTGAGTTAAAGACAGGAGTGGATAAAGGTAACAAATATTTTTTTTTTTTTTTATAACGCAAACGAACGTGTTATGTCCTCGTATTTTCTTCTCTCGAACTTTCTAGTGATACTCGTATGTCTTAAAACGAAGATCGCCAGTGTATAAAAGCGTTATGTTCAAGGGGTGTTCAGCCATTAAAATACATTACATTACCAAAATGTCTATTTCTATAAATTTACAAGTTACCTTCAATATGTATAAATATTAACTTTTATACTAGTTTTTATAAAAACCTCCCGTAAGCTCACCTGTATCTTGCGGTGGTGGAGGCGGCAAGCTGTGCTGGTGCTGCGCGTGCGCGGGGGGCAGCACGTGCGGCGTGAAGTGCGGATGGCTCGGCAGTAGGGGTGGGGGGTAGTGCCGAGCTAACGCGCCCCACTCGCCACCAGGCAGGCCTGCTAGCTGATGAGCTATACCTATAGGACAATACATTTACATTATTTAATCGTGTGTTACTTCTAAGCTTAAGGGATACAAAGTGCCTATTTAATGCCTAGTAGCATTTTCTCAGTCAACCCTGGTTGATTGAAAGTACGTATGGTAGATGTATTATTTATATACCATCAATGTTTTTTATTTTGTGGAAGGCCAAAGTTTGACCTCGATTCCGCGTTTTGGAAAGCGCAGATGAGTCATAAGATAATCCTAATATTGGCCACGATGCATAGAAAGAGCCTACTCACCCATTCTTTAAACGGTCCTAGATTATTATGACTTTTTAAGTCAATTATTTTTCCAAAACTTGAACCTAACGACCGAGATCAGATCAGATCGTACAACGATACATTACAAGTTTTAGTTGTACTAATTGTAAAATACCACAAGGTATACATCATCATCATCAGCCTCTGGATGTGTATAGGCCTTCTTTAACCCCCTAATCTAAATAGCAGCATCTAGGCAGCGATTGAATGCAAAGAGCTGAATATTGAGCTCAGTGGAGTGGTCTTAAAGAAGACTATGACCAGCAGTGGATGGGAGTAGGCTGACGACAACAATGAATCCACTAATTCCCTAACAACGTAAAATACATTAATAATCATTCACAAAATACATTAAAATACTCACCCAAGTAGGCTACAGTCAATAATACTTAAACAAAGTGCGAAAACAAGTCAATCAACGAAACAATAGCGCGAACGAGTTATCTCAGCACGCTCGACTAACGCTAACGGTTCTCAACGCACTCGTTGGAATATTTAAATAATGAGAGATCCATTCCAACCCCCGCTATTTCAATTGACACCTTATCTACCCCGCAACACACTTTCGCAACGAAGAAATTGTTGACTGTACAACTGATTATCGAAAACTTTCAAACTGTCTTTCAATATTCTAGAATTCGATTAATTATTTATTTATTGCTCTCACTGACGGATATTAAAAACCACCCTGTATAAAATAGTTGTGTTGGAGTTTTTTATGTACATTCAACTGTTGTATATGTAATTTTAGTTTTTGCTCTCTGTCTACCGCGTAAGTGACGAAGCGTGATGATATAATAATGTTCGTAAAAGATGTGTGTCGTCCTGTTTAATGTTGCAGCTTTATTTGACTTCCAATATTTATAATCAAGGAATTAGTTAATGTATAACCAATACAAGAACTAAATTACTTTATTAGACGCATTTTTATTTATACACAAATAATAAAAAGCTAGATATTAATAATATTGTCTAAAAATATTTCCAGTAAATATTTCAGTGGTTGTTACAAGTTACTCAGTATTAAGCTTAGATATCGTCAAACTTTAAGCGTTTCCCGACTTCCAAAAAGCAGGTCGTTGAAATAAATTAAATACAGTTCCCTTTTTGACGAGACTTAATGTCTTGTAACTGAGACAATAAGTTTCAATATACAATTATTACATTAACAAGTATTTAAATAATCTCGTAAAATGAAACTTTGGGATACATTGAAACTTTAGAACTTCAGTTTTCTATTCTTTAAACTCCATTTTAGTTTTAAAGCCCCATTTAGGATCCTTTTGAAAATCACAAATGTTTGTTAACTTCTATAGCTTAAAATCTTACGACGCCTTGCGAATATATCAAGGAATACATTTTAGATCCATAGACAAAGAGTCCATTCACTAAATTGTTATCATATTTCTTTATCTGTACCGGAAATTGACGTCTTAATGACGTGATATTGTATCTAAAATTGTAATTGATATTCATTATTATACATTCAATATAAATCAGTTTGTCTTTTACACTTACCAAATTATATTTGTTTCGAAAATATAAACTTTAAGCAGACGTCGAGTATAATAATAAAAATCACTGTTTATATGTTATAATGACAGTTTGAGTACTTTTTAAAATTTAGTACATATACCTACATGTATCATAATATGTATGTCACAAAAGAAGTTGTAGGTCAAATTTAATCATAGATGAACTCCATCAAGTATATTGAGTTATCAGCTACCTACATCAAATATGATGTCAACAAATATTACATGTTTCCATTGAATTTTTTTATACCACATTTTTAAACTATATATATATACATATTAAACATTTAAAATCACACAACAAGAAACTCATAAGAAAGAAAACTCTCAATGGTCAAGTACTCGTAACCAGAACAACGAACAACACAAGAAACATACTCAATAAAACAACGCAATATTATCGCAAACACATTTATGAAATAGGAAATGTGTTTCGGCGTCATAATTTTCAGTTGACATTTTTAAGCGCATAAATTAACGAAGTTTGCCGGCGCCGCGACCCCGTATATTCGGCTTAACCCTTTAGCACCCACCTTGGGTAATTCCCACCCCGAGCCAGCCCAACCCTTTCAGCAATAGAATAAATTACAGACCGTTTTATGTCGCTGATACCGTCGCTGCGAAAATGTAAAACACATTATTTTGAATCCGACCGCTTAGCCTTTATAGTGTTTCATGAGTTCAGTGCAATTAGACAATAGATGCTTTTTAGGATTACGTTCTAATCTCATCGAGGCTTTTACGATAACGGCTCAAGATATTGACGCTGAGCTGATCGGATTACGGACAGCTTATTATCGCATGATAGTGCTTTTTAAGTATCTTAAAACTTTGATATTAATAAATTTTCTATTGTTAAATATTGATAAATGTGAAAGCTTATCACCGTTTAATTACTCGGGTAACTAAATATAAGGAATGATTGGAAGTTGAGGATATGTTTGTTTCATTATAATCCATATAAATAAAATGACAGAGATCCGCCGTTGTTCGTGCATTACTAAAACGCTACTGGATAAATTGCAATGAAGTCATCTAAATTGTACTTCTTAGACATTTGGCACTTGCCTAAAAATTTTCAATATCTCCATTCAATACAAAGATATTATAAATTAAAAAAACAACGATCTCTCACATAGTCAACTATGCGATGCTTACTCTCGTATTACTAACCCAGATGAATTTGTATATTTTAGCTACAAACAGTCAAACAAATAACATTGCTTAAAGATAAATTTTGTAAACAAAGCATATTTTTCCTTTGGATCTTTTTGATGTTTTCCTTTGACCACTAAATACATTGTCAATATTATATCACCAGAATTTTTCTATTTAAGTCAGTACATCAAATGACTACATTAAAAGATCTAACTTTAGGAAAAATTGGTGAATGAGTACAGAGCGTTGATATACAATTATAATTAGCATCAATCGGAAAATATTTTTTGTGTTTATATTTATACACTAGAAATGTTATTGATAGACTAGAAAGCCATGTTTCCGCTTTCTATAAATGGTTATTTTCCAAAACACAGTGCGGCCATGTCTAACATCCATATACGGTTTCAAAAGAAAACATATAAGCTTAATGTCTATTGCAATTAAAAATGCACATGTTAAAAATTCATATGAAAACCCACGTATATATATATTTATAAGAAATACTCATATTGTTATTAACTTGTTCTGTTTCTAGAATTTTTCATTCTATCATGAATTAATAATATAACATTACAACATGTAAAGATGTACAAGGATACATAGGTATATGTATTTGGCACTACGTGGACTCTACCTACTTGGTAGGTCCTGGCGTGAAGATACATAACTATTATAACGTAACATACAACATTGGTAACATTGTTTATATCCAAAATGAAAAATGAGCAGGCATTGTTTCATTTCGCATCCCTCGCTCCACGATGCAGGAGGAAGGGCAGCGCCAGACGATTTGCATTCGTTAAAAATGTTCGAATTCTTTGTCTTGTGTGCTCTACGTGTAATCGAGGGATAGATGGATTAAACAGTATT
>DWME01008410.1:0-11742 GCA_018244795.1 Parelbella ahira ahira
ATGTCGAAACAAATATGTACCTACAAGTGTATGTTTTCGTCTTCATTGTTTTAATAAATCGGTAACTTACTGACCCACTTAGCCGTGCGTTTCTAACGATTATTGAGACAGTCGCAATAAATTAAATAACAAAATCCGTGTGCCCATTCTCCCTTGGCTGGGAGCGGGCGTCAGAGCGGCAGGCGCGCCCCCCATTTTTTGCGGGTAGGTAACGTGCTCGGTGACACCTCGCGCGGGTCAAGTGCGGGGGCGCGGGCGGGGGCGCTAATTCCGAGCGCGTGACCGCACCCCCCCGCCCCTTCGCCGCTAGTCCGGTCCGGCCGTTTTCCCGCCGGATTTGCGTTCATACAGTAAAATAAAAAGGGCGATTTGGCGCCCTCCATCGCCGCCGCCCGATTAGCGGCGCCCGGGGAAATTAAAAGTATTTTATTCCAGCATTTATTCCCTTTTTGTTTGCGCTGAATAACGTAAGCGTGCCGCGCTCCCGACACCCCGCCGCTGTGACGGATGGCAGCGTATTGATAACATGTTATCACGTGGAATACATTATGTCGAGCGCTGTCTATTTCGCTGTAAACTATTATGCAAACAGGTTACCGGCGAACTGAAGTATTGTCACTGGTGCTGATTTACAAAACGTATATGCATATTACGTTTCACAATAATTATCTAGACACCTACTTAGTGCGTTATAGTAAAGTATAACTTGTTTCACTAAATTGTTCAGCTGATCCAGCTCTAACACAATGACGCCAAAAACACTACATAAATCAGTATAGGTAAGTACTATCCTTCTTTTGTAATCCATCAATGAGGGGAAATACCTTACAGAGCGTAGCGCTCTGGTATAAGTATACAAGTCAGGTGTACTAACGGTCTATATAGATGGATGTTGTTGCAGATAGAGCGTTAGTAAAATATACCTGGACAAACGGAATCCCCACAGCCACGCAGTAAAAGCCGAGCCGTAAGAGTTTTGTAGTCATGGTTATCTGACTTTAATATTTTGCGAGCGCATCCCAGGGGATTGCAGATTCTCGTTTTTTTGTTTCAATATTTCGTACCTACGTAAAGGTGGTTCTTGGCAGGTAGCTGCCTGCTCATTTTATTAAAGATTCAATATTTACAAACAATGAACTAACGGGGTATTGTTTACAGTTTAACGATTTAGTATGGAGTAGAACTTTAGAGCGCCTGGAAGTATCGCTTATGTTCTATTGTTATACAAACACAAACATGGTATTTGTTACGAAATGCAATATTCAAATAAATTGTTACATTTGTTAGATAAATAATTAAATATTTTTTTATCACAGTCCAGAGAAAACTTTGATTCTTACAGGAGTTCTGTTGTAAAATAAGTACCCAACAGTAGATAGCTATGCTTGTTTGCAGAATCTAAAGAATGACATTTTCGTCTTTACGGATCAGATATATATATTTCTACTAAGTTCTTATAGTCAAGTAGGTATAAGATTTATTCGTTTTTACAGATAGTTTTAAAAGTGTTACCCTTGATACGGTACGGTAATGCGCGTTTCCGGGCCGGACCGACACACGACCTTTATCTATTTTGACTGGCTTGTCCATTACCTATAATATTGTTCGACTTCAGTGTTATTTTAGATTGTTCGCTGACACAAGTTCACTTTGAAACAAACTACAGTAGGTGTGATATGTTTACTTTTAAATTGTTTCAATGGTTAGCATGACAAAAAGGTTGTACACCTATGAATTTCGACGATAAAGCAAAACGATATGTCGCTATACCTATATATTATATTTTTTTACTTAAAGAAAACAGAAAACGCATAAACAAACTTAAGGTAGAGTGAATCGAAAGACAGCAAAAATAATAATCAATGGTAAACTGCCACATATCGAAATACCGGTGCATTTGCAGACTCAGCTTGCTTATATTACTTTTTACAAATCATTTTATAATTTAACAATCCTAGAAAGCTTTAGAAAATATTCACGCGTTAAGAAGGAACGTTACGGTTCAGATAATCATAAATTAACGAAGTTGTCGTGAGTTCTACCTCTTAACGAGTAATTTACACTATTACATATACCTTTCTGTCGACTGTATTTTAAAAGGAATGGTTAACACTCGTTTCCGGGCTCCATCGACACACGCTCCACAACATCTGCCTGTTGAGTTAATGTCATCCATTTGATTGTTTTCAACTGGGCTTGGTAAAAAGTCATTTAGTTGTAAATGTGTTTCAATTTGTTTCAATGCTTTGAAAAGAAATAAAATAAATATTATCAAGGACAACAGTTACTTGATAGATAGATATACGGGCAAAAATTGAGTGGTACTTAAGAAGCGAAGTTATTAGCAAATAAGTAGTGCAATTGTGTTATGTTCATATTAATAAGCAGGTTGCTTATTAATATCCCCCACTGAGTAGATGTTAATTGCATTGGGAACAGTTTAGAATGAGGTAACTACGTAGGAATAGGTACTTGCTCTTTAGGTAGCTTATCATTAAAGAAGATTAATTATTTTATTTTTATTGGCTGTAGTAGTTAGCACTAGTTTACATTTGTATGAAGTTTGTTGTACTGTAAATAGAGTTGCTACGAAATTTTCTTGTTTCCCCAGCTCCAGTACGCCGCTCTGACCTAAATACGTCTGCAAAAGTTGCAAGTGAAAAAGTCCTAAATTGGAAATTCTTTGTTCAGCTGGTCAAACGGGCGCAACATACAAGCAAAAAGGGGCATATTGCGACGGCAAAATATTGCGAACATCGAGTGGCACGGCCGCATGCACCTCTCGCAGCGCTATGAAAACGTCGTGCCTCAGCACAACAGTTCACTCGGAACAGCCGTACACAGTACACACTACATAGTAGGTACACACAGCGCACAGCGGCTATACACCGACCTACAATAACGGCGGGAGAGCGCGCCCCGGGGTGAGGCGGGCCGGGGGCCGCTGTGACGAGACGATGCAGTTTGCACCGCGGCCTCCTCCAACCTTCACCAACTTGCGCCCGTGTTCTTGGGAATCGTTTTAAACTCGAGAGCCGCAGAGCACTTCGCATATGACTTTCTACCTTATGTACCGGGGATAGCATCTAGGACGACGTCCGAGGCGTTTCATAAGTCATTTCAAAAATACGCAGCGTCTCGCCGCAGCGTAAGATTTAAAACTCTAGGCATTCGGCGGAAAGTTGAATATCCCATAAATAATTCAAAAATTACAGGCGGCTTCGGTGTGAGTGCGGAGGTGAGAAATACATTAGTGGTACCGTTTTCTATTGGTCGTCGCTTCTGTGTTGATATTAAGCAGTCCACGTGGACCGCTCCGTGGTTACTTGTCTCGTTTTTTTCGACGGGTGGCTCGCTATCCGTCCCATTCTAATCTACAACGAAACGTGGAATGTCATGTCCGGAGTTGTTCAGAAAGTCGTGAGCGTGCATCGTGCTTCGAACTTACTTCACGCGTTGAAAGGGAACAGGGTTTGAGTAGTTGACCCAAGAAATGAAATTGAATTCCTGCACGATAAGGTTCAATTTCGCGTGCGTTGTGTAGGACATTACGTTTATGTGGATGTTGAATATTGATAAGCATTTTTAAGTCAATTAAGGTTGTAAGCTAAAAGCGGTTGTTGCTACATTTAAATTATCGGTCGGCATTCAAATAACGCCATTTTTTTTCGTGTCGGCACGATTTTATTTATAGTTGTGTTATGGATGGTTATAGTGGGTATAATAACGCGGCGTGGGTGATACGATACAGCGCGTAACGAATATATAGGCCATTCATTTATTTATTAACGGCTATCTTAGGAAAGCACATTACGTTTTAATAGTCAGATTTGTGTTTAACGAAATAAGTGTGTTATTCTACATTAATAGTAGGTACGTTTTATCTTAAATATCAGAATTTGGGTCTCTAGTGTATGTATCAAATCAATGATTGAGGATATTTTTAAGAACAATTGATTTAGGAATCCGATTCCTACTTTGTTTCAATTTAACGCAACTGACACTAATTGTAAGCAAGTTAAAACGATTCAGAGGTGGTCATAAAGGTTTGTTGCATTATAGATGAAGATAGGATACTATTTATCATAAATGTATAAGTAATAGTTACCACGAACACCGGCAGGAAAATGTATTTTCACTTTATCATGAAAAATACACACAAAAGTAAAAAAAAATGTTTATTAAGTCACCGTTTGAATTGATGTATTCAAACACCCCCACATTTTAAATTTAGAACTATATTAGCTTAATTGACATAAATTAAAAGAGTATATTTATTTATTTATTACCTACTGTGTATTGGTGCTACCACACTCCAGTTATATAATGCTTTGAAGGATTTATTAAGTATTTGTAAAATAACATTTTAAAACAAAATGTAACAGCATTATGAACCCAAATGTTTACATGTAATGTAACATATTTTAAAATTAATGTTATTAGACTATTTTAACAAGTAACAGAACAAAATAAAATCTATTTGAAATAACATTAATTCGTTGTATTTCTCTCTAGCTTTTAGGAAATGGCAACCCGTAAAAGCGTTTTTTTAGCAAAAAAATTAATGTCCATCCAATGAACACCTCTTGTTCCATTGCGACTAGCCTCCTCGGAAAGTATCCAAACTGGTTATAAAATATTATACAAAAATGTTACAATGTTATCGTCAGTGTGGAAGCGTTGAAAATATCTAACAAGTCGTAACAAAACCTAAGTTTGGTTAGTAAATCTTTTAGCGGTAGTTAATGTTCAGTAACGTTTTAAAATACTTATTTTATAATAGCAGTGTAGCAGCACCATAACAACTTAACTTAGGGATATAAAGGCGGACATAAATAATGACGCCATAAAGTGTTTATGTAGGTACCTGCGTAGTTACAATTCTAAGCAATCACAATTATAAATAACAATAGCCCAAACTTTAACATACCTTAAACCTAGGTATTTAACTTTTAGTTAATGTTACTTGCACAAATCGGTTAATTAATTTACGACTGTAAGGTTTGGCAAGAATTAAAGTTATTTTATATGATTAAATTAAACATTTCAGCACCGTATGCTTGTCTATGAAGGTACGGTTTTATTAACACTTTTTGTATTATCTGTTACGTTCCAGCCTAAAAGTTGTGCATATCGATATATAAATTCAAATCGATTTTAAATTAGTTGATAAATAATTAATAGGTCTATCGAGATCTGCATCTCATAATCAACAGGTGGTTTGGTACGTAAATTATTATTGCCGGAATATTCTGAATAATGATGTCATTACGACAATTGATAATTGTATATGATAATTATATAAAGTCGTTGTTCAATAAATTTTAATGTTTACATTTTACTTTCGATATATTACTACTTATGATATTTAGTGACGCCATCTATTCAGACGATATAGATAATATTGTGTTATTTGGACGTGACCAACAATGTTGCTATCTAAAATACAAACTAGATGGCAGTGTTCAATTTAATTATTTAGTGCACACTATTTAGATTGAGTGATACAGAATTTCTTCATATAATCTTACAATATTGTGTATTAAATTTTAGATTGTTATATTACTCCCATTATCAACTAATGTTATATTTTGTAAATGATATTAATGGTAAACTATTACTTTCACAGTATTTGTCAAGAGATGACAGTGACGTTTTGGTGTCAGAAATACTTTGCTTAATTTAGATCTATACTAAAACAGTTTAAATATAAATACAAAATTACTTTAGATATTTGTAACGCTTTTTTAAAGTGCGTAAAAAATCCTATTGATTCTTAACTAACTGTCAGTTTTCAGTTGCCGAAATATAAAATATATTCTTGTCCTTTGCAGTACATAGTTTGTGCTAAATTCAACATTTCTTTTCTATAAAAGTAAGCAACTATATACAATAAATAAAAACCAGTTAGTATAAGTGAGCAGTGTATCCTTATAATACCCAATGGACTAATCGCTTTCATTATGTGTTTTATGGAGGCCTTTAGTCATTAATATTATAATAACAACAAAAAACACAAAAACAATTTTTATAAAGAAAAGTTCATCTAAAATGTCTTTGTGAGGCATGGTTATTTTGTTTATATATTTAACTCGCGGGTATAATCATTTTTAACCGAAGCTGCTGGATTCGAAAGGACCAGGACCAGACAGAGTGGCACCGATTAGGGGAGGCCTATGTCCAGCAGTGGACATCTAGAGGCTGACGATGATGACTATGAACTCAGTTCTATGTTTTTGTTTTCAATTATGTCATAAATGCATGTTTGTGAACTATTTTTGTTTTACTCCCTGCTTAAGAGCTACCATCTATATTACCTGTGGATTTTTAATGTATGTGCACTTCAGAAATATCTTATTACTAGGTATGGTATGTAGAGATAGTGGTAGGTGGTCAACTTGTTAAGTAAATAAGTACCACTTGTGATATTTGTGATTGGTGGCTAAATTGGTGATGGTTGTTGACTAACCAAGGCTGAAATAAGGAATTATTTGAATATAAATTTGCTATTAGCAGTCACCCCGCTAAGAGTTCACTGTTCAGATAACTTTACAGGTCCCTTGTATTCTGTTTTCATATCGGGTCTGGAGTTATCCATATCGATAACCATATCAATGGCCTTTTACCAGACAAACAAAATTTATGTAGATTTTAAAAATTTCGACAGATTGAAAATTCACATAACATTTTTATACAAAACAGAAGTGATAGTCTTGTGGTGTATGTTTTGACCAATTTGGTTGTCTGGTATTTAAATCCTGACAATATGTACCTCTAACTTTCAAAACCCATCTGCTTTTAAGACTAATCATAATGATTAGTCTAACTATAATAGTGATTATTATTACTTTCTTAGACTTATTATTATATAATAGATTGCTTAAAATGATTAAAATGGACATTTTATTGTTTTATTTCAGTACAATTTAGATGCCTCCAAAAGTAATATTGCTGTTCAGTGGCAAGAGGAAATCTGGTAAAGATTACTTAACTGAGCACTTGAAGAATATGTAAGTGTGAATTAATAGAAAAATATTTGAACCATTTATAATTGTTATTCTAACTGAATTTCGCCTGGCTTCTTTTAGTGTATATAAAAAGTAATATCACTCCTGTAATGCCCCTAATGGGTAGGCAGAGGAGTGTCATACTCCCATATTTTATCAGGAATGTTTAAGTCCTATGGAATAGGTGGTGAGCCTATTGCCATACCCTGGGCACAAGTCCAGACTCCAAGTCACTACTACAAATTTTTAATTAGAAAAATCCAATGGTATCCGATTTGGGATTTGCACCCAGGACCTCCTGATTGGCAGTCATGCTTGTAATCACTCAACCAACAAGGCTGTCTATATAATATATTTATTTTTTACAGCTAACACTATTTACTTTGTGTGTCACAATGTACTTTGTATTTCTGCATTTTTGTTAGCTTTGGTATTAATAATAATATAATCAATTGAATCATATGTATACATGAAGTTCCAGAGTCCCATGTCTTTCAGAATTAAATCATTTTTTAACTTATAAATTACAGTTTGAGAACGAATTGTGAAATAATAAAACTATCGTTACCAGTTAAAAGTCATTGGGCTAAGATTAGAAACTTGGATTTAAATAACCTCCTCAGTGCCGGACCTTACAAGGAGCTATACAGAAAAGACATGATCAATTGGAGTGATGAGATGCGAGAAAATGATTATGGATGTTTCTGTCGGGCTGCCTGTGAAACTGGTAATATTATGAATTATATTATTTTTGTTAATTTTAATATCTATGTAACAACTTGGGCTGATTCTCTGTTAATAAATATCTGATTGACTCAGTAAATATGAATTAACAGAGAGTAATTTTTGTTTATTGTCTATAATAATATACCCTAATATGCATGGACATAAAACTGTACAATAAATAACTGATAGCGATAATAACTTTTTAAAACTGTGTGAATTACCGGAACTGATTTCAACCATTAAGCAATTGTTACTGTAACAAGATGTGTTTCAGTCTGAAGGCTGTGATTGCCAGTTCCCTTGTATATTCGAGGCATCCACAAGTCTTTAGGTACTTACTAAACAGCCTCAAACAGGACAGATACTATCACTGACCATACTCATATTAACAGACATAAACTATAAATTAGTTTCTGCAAACCTGGCATGATAATATATCTTAAATCTTACACTAGCAACTTATATGAACTAGACATACTTAAAGTAGCAGGTCTATTGTGACAGTCCAATTCTTGTCTATAGCAGATGTCCACATATGGTCCATTTAATAATGCATGAGCATATCGCCATATATTAGGCACAAGTCTACTATATCATGTATGATCTATCGACCTTACTAAAACTAGCTCAGGGTAGGATCGACTGCGCGGAATTATTAGTCAGATTAGATCTGAAAGTGTCTTCATCTTATCGTCGCTGACAATCACTTCTGTCAGTACCATTGACTAAAAGTAAATATAGAAGTAACTCATTCTTAGTAAGGTCTAATAAATTATTTAATGAAACCGCACATAGTGTAGACTTAGACTTGTTCAACACCAGCGATTCTCGCTTAAAAAAAGTTGTCTGATAAGTTTTTTAAATTTTAATTTTTAATTTATTTATTTTTTTGTACTTTTACTTGTAAGAGCAGTTAATATATTAAGTTACATGTGAAAACTTGTAATTGGCTCTCACTTAATATTACACTTATGTTATTGTAATTTTTAGCTGTAAGTTTTCTGAACATTATAAAATAAAATAAGCTACTAGGTAGAATTCTAAACTATGTTAATTACAACTAGTCATATTTATGTATTTCAGCTGCTGATAAACCTATTTGGATTGTCAGCGACGTGCGACGAAAAACTGATATACAGTGGTTTAAGGAGAATTATAGCGGTCTGCCCAAACTAATTCGTATAGTGGCAGATGAGGACACTAGGAAGGAACGAGGATTCATCTTTGAGCGTGGTATTGATGATGCTGTATCAGAGTGTGATTTGGACGACTATGATCAATGGGACTTGGTTATTGATAATGGTAAAACAGAACAAGTGCTGGGTGACCAATTAGAAAGTATATTACAATTGATACCCAAATAATCATCATAAATTTGTTTATACTAGTTAAGAGTTAGTTGGTGTGTTAAGCTGTTAATAGGTGAAGGTGTTAAGAGTTAGTTGTTAGTTGTTGTGTGTGTGAAACTGTTAAGAATTAGTTGGGTATAATATGAACACATCTGTTAATGTGGAAAGTATTCTTTGCTAGGTAACTTTATTTTAGCAACCTATTGTGATGAAATGTATTAAACATATTTAAATTTTGAATCATAATATGACATTCCAATTGGCTTCTTCAGGATGCTTTCTATCTTCTTTTTATCTGTCTTACAATTATTTAACTCTTTCACAGATCACTTGAAAATTTTTATGTCAGTATTAATGGTACTAATCTCGTATCTGTTCTAGCAGCGTCTTTACTCTTGCCTAATAACATATCCTGTTAGGATTAACAAGGGAAATAATTCTGCTATTGTGCTTTTAAGGAATGCTCGTTCTTTAGGGGCTTTATACATAAGAGGACTTGTACATTTCGAATGTTCTTTCATTTTGATGTTTTATATATATTTCTATAGATTTTCCAGTTTGGACGTGTTTTACTTTATCGTTTTAATAGTATTTTTTTGTCTTATAAATAGTCAAATTTTGTCTATTTTAGAAAATGAAATCTCCTATGCTGGTGGTGTTAATTTGTTAGTGTTTTACTAATAAATATGAACTAGTGGTACTGAAATAATCGTCTTTAATAAGCATTTAATTTATTTAGAAGTTAAGATATTTATTATAAAAACAAAAAAGTGACTTCACGCCTGTAATACCCGAAGGGGTAGGCATAGGAGTGTAGTACACTCTCACGTTTTACCAGTTACGTTTAAGTCCCATTGTATAGGTGGTGAGCCTATAGCCATACTCCAGACACAGATCCAGACTCCGAGTTAGTACTAGAAATCCTAAAATAGAAAATTCCAATAGTCCCCGACCCGGGATTTGAACCCAGGACCTCCCGATCGGCAGTCGCGCTTGCAACCACTCAACCAACGAGGCAGTCAAGATATTTATTATATGGATACGGATCGGAAGATATTTATTATGGATACTATAATGATCGTTATTGTGAAACAATATATATTATACAGTAAGGTGTCCATCTTTCAATGTATCTACCAGTGCATCTAGCTTATAATAATAGACCATTGCTGTTGCACTCCCACTTTCTCCTCTGAAATTTTTGTTTAACATACCCTTCGTTAACGAAATACCTTTTATAACATTTCACGTACAAATATTGACTTATGTATATCGTTGCTAAATGTCAATCGTGAACTATTCATACAAATATCTGATATAATGATCAAAATCCCTAAACAACAGACTTATGTTATGTTATTTATTTATTTATTTATTCATTCTAGTAGTATTTGTAAGGTTACAGTTATGCGCCAATTGTTACAAACACATAATACAAAATTAATACATATATGAAACTTAAGCACTAATTAATAATAATAATTGAATGAGCGACAGAAATAACAATCAATAAATAGTAACAATCTATAAATGATAGAAATAACAATCAATATACCAATAATAAATAGTTATATACTCATCTGGAAATATTATTAATTATTATTATTAATCTCATATTATTGGACGTGTACTGTGAAGAATGCACGTATATGTATACATACATACGGATGTTTATCGTCCTTATGCCTAGGTGATAAAGAAAACATAACAACACGCCTGTAATCCCCGAAGTGGTAGGCAGAGGAGTGTAGTATACTACCACGTTTCACTAGTTACGTTTAAGTCCCATGGAATATGTGGTGAGCCTATTGCCGTACACCGGGCACAGTTTCAGATTCCGAGTCACTACTAGAAATTCTAAATTAGAAAAATCTAATAGCACCCGACCCGGGATACCCAGGACCTCTCGATCGGCAGTCGGGCTTGCAACCATTCGATCAACGAGGCAGTCATAATAATTAATGTCATTACACCTAGGTAATAATTATTATCATTACACCGTCCATGTTAGTTTTTGGCGCAATTTAATAATACTTTTCGAATCCGGAGTTTGTCATTTGCTATTATGCTTAGGATGGACATGAACTATTAGATGAGGATGATTATTTATTATTGTATTATAATGCCATCTAGTGACCAAACTATAAAGTAAATTTTGTGGCGCCATCTTGTCTTGATGTGACTACTAATTGCAGATGGTAGGTACTGAATTAAATTGCCGTAAATCCTTCTGTTCTGATACAATATTATCCGTTTATTTTAAATGTAGTTCGAGAAGGCACCATATTCACATTTAAAAGTACCATAATTAAGTGCCTTTATAAATCTTTGCTGAAAAGAATAAGATTTCCAATATCTTGAATCGCCTTGATTTAGTAAGTATAAACGTAACATCACGTCTGTAATCCCCGAAAGGGTAGGCCGAGAATTGTAGTACACTCCCACGAATCACGAATAGGTGGTGAGTCTTTTTTATTGTTTACTTAAACTTCAAAAGGTACCCGGTACTATGGCAGTGATATAGGGTTATGTGGGACTTTTACCGCAATAAAACCCCCTCGGTGGGTTTCCTCGGCGCTAATAGCCTATTACCATACTCCGAGTCACTACTAGAAATTCTAAATTAGAAAAATCCAATAGCACCCGACCCGGGATTTGAA
>DWME01008411.1:0-11740 GCA_018244795.1 Parelbella ahira ahira
CTATACCGAAGTCGGCGAACAAGAATCGCATCGCGCAGAACATCGATATATTCGACTTCAGCTTAACACCGGAAGAGATCGCTGAAATCAACAACTTCAACAAGAACATCCGGGTCATTGAATTCGCTGATTTAAAGGACGCGCCCTATTTTCCATTCCAAGAATAATTAAAGTGTTCGTTGAGAAATTTTAAACTAACAAAATGGAGTTTTTAAAAAATATTATTCATGTGTGAAACAAAATCTTTTTGTATCTGTGGACTCTTTTATTGATAATTTCGTTCGTATTGAAGTTCTTCAATAAAGTAGAGAGTATATTGCGCCAAGGAGTATGGGAGGTATACCCATTTGACATCATTCTCCAGCCTAGTATACTCAAAATAAAATGCATTTACATTATATATTAAAGCTGTATTACAAATTAAAATAAAACAACTTTACATTGTTAACTAGATTTACGTCTTTATTTATAAAAAAAAAACACATTTTCAATATCGTTTAAAATAAGCTCATATTGCGAATTGATTAAACCTTTTGTAATAAATGTCAGAGTGTATTCATTTTAACGTACTACAGTTTTGAAATTAACAAATATGTTAAATGTATCCATCGAACAACTTAAACTAACAGCTACGATCATCACAGAAAATGTAAAATAATACACATGTGCAAATTATTACTTTAAACGATCAGTTATATTCATAAATATCATATATTTATACAAGTAATACAATTCTAAGCGACTTGATCTATGTTGAGTAAAATTCCATATAGTACGTAACATTACACTTTAGGTTCTCTATGGTTTCACTATTTGAAAAAAAAAACCCACTGATTGCACGCGTGTTCTGTCAAGTCTTCCAGTGACAGCAGCTGTCAGTTACTGTCATATACAGTAACAGCTATATTTACTTCATAATCGTGGTTATTATAAAAAAAATTGTGTTGATTAAATCCCTCCCTTATTTATACAATGTATTATATAATGTGATAGACCAATACTTTAACAGTCTTGTAACTTTATTACATTTAGTTATTTGACCAACAAAAAGGCAGAGTTAAACCGCGTTTTATATACCCGAGCTTATTTTACAACGGAGAGCCAGACTCCTTTATTCTAGATGACATGGTGACGACATGTAAACCGCCATTAAGAGAGATTTCATAAAAATATTACATTAAATCATAAACTAAGCAAAGTACCTATCACATGTGCGAATCAGTCGATAGTTAGTTGCCTGAATGAGCCATCTATGCCAAAGAGTTCATCGTAGTTCGTGGGCTTGCCCGGCCGAAGGTTTTCGTTCGCGACCAAGAGTTCTTGCGCTTTGAACCAGTCCCTGTATTCTACGAGCTTTTGCGTCCATTGATCTGAAACGATGTTAGTGACATATTGTTGAAACATGTTTAAATATATCCAACGTGTAACGACCACATGTGATTATTAAGATAACTTGATCTCTTGATACGATCGCTAAAAAAAAAATTGGATGCTGGTACAGTAAATATCGCTGGAGAGTTTTATCACCAAGTTGTTTTTCTCCATGGCTACCTAGCGTGGTTGCCTCGTTGGTTGAGCGATTGCAAAGTGCGACTGCTGATCGAGAGGTCATGGATTCGAATCCCAGGTCGTGTAATAAAGAATTTCTATCTTAGACGTTTTAACTTAGATATTATTTTAGTAGGCATTTCTAGTAGTGGCTCGAATTCTGGATGTATGCTCGGAGTATGGCAATAGACTCACCGCCTATTTCCCGGCACGTAAAACTTGGTGAAACATGGGAGTGTACTACACTCCTATTCTTGTCCCCTCGGGGATTACAGACGTGATGTTACGTTTTCAAAATGAAAATTACCTTGAAGTTCATCCATGGACAATGACGGACCGCCGTACTCAACAGGCATCATCTCCTGTGGTATATATTTATAGAGATCCTTGACGTCTTTGTGAATGTAAATCTGAAAATTAAAACCAGTGGGTTTAATTAAAACTGTTATGAGTTAAAATAGTTCATAACGCTCTAGTGGTCCTATAACGAATAGGAAGTTCCATATCAAAATATGTAAATTGATAGTGCAGTTTTTACAGAATCCCTGATAAAAGATACCATAAATAAAAAAAGTGAATTGATAGATTTACCCGCTTCCTAATCTTGTCTCGCAGGAAAGGTTTGACAAAACTGAGGAATCTTTCAACGATAGGCGACGTATTTATTATGTGTACTTCTTTCAGTTTCACCGGGTACGCTTCCTGGAACAATCAATAAATGAGTGTAAATATTATCATTAAAATAAAATTGTGCCAGTCACTGGATAAATGTTAGAATTTTATAACATATAAAAATAAGAAAAATGAATTTTGTTATGTAGGCGTGAAACGTTCCATTTTCAAATTACGCGCCATTTCCATTAAAATGACTTATCTACCCTGGCTGTCAGATATCTAATGTTATCAATACAATGACGTAAACAGTAAGTGAGGATATTGGAAAAGCTTGTTCGTCCATAAAGATAGTGAAAATGGATTTAGATAGATGATTTTAATTTCCTATTTAGTTGTATCAGTTTACTAGAGGTACATACCTACTCCCAACTAGTAATCAGAAATTTGTTTTTTTACTTTGTATTATCTATTCTTTACAACATGAAAAATACAACACATAGTAGTGGCTCAACTACTGACAAATGCGGTACTGAGTGTGGATGTCGATAAATTGTGAAAGTATATTTTATATTAGTAACACATTTTCTCATAACACCAAAGTACTGATATGAAGTTTTTACACAGTTACCCAATTAAAGGCGAACTTCGCTAACTTAGTTTTGGAGATCGAATTATGTACATAGATACTCTTTTTTTGGAAAATATTTGATGAAGCGCTTTTAGCTCTTACGCGGTTGCAGATACCGAACGATCTATAAACTTAGGCAACGGCAGGCGCGGTCGGCTATTAGTTAAATGACCGCTGTGGCAAATTTTCACCAGTATTCTCGTAGTTCGGAATATATATTGAGCAATCGGTCTCTTTATCTAATAATATGTGCCAATGTTGCTCATTAAAATATACTAAGTGGCGTTTTACTGTCCAAATAATTTGATATCAAAAGTAAACCAACCTGGATGCATATCATAAACTTCTTGACAATGGAAGGAGAAAGTCTTGCTAAAAGACTGGGACCGAGGACCTTGGCATCTAGGATATATATATCTCCAGCAACCCCTTCAGTTTCCTCTATCAGCCTCACGTCTCCGATCATCAGCGCTAACTTTAGAATGTCTGTGATCTGCTGAGAATCCAGATTCGGATGAAGACCTGAAGACAGCAAGGAATAAGGTGAAATATAATATAAATTTTAGATTAAATGTATTAACTGTTTATTTAAAAGTAACATTTTTTTTGTTGAAAAACTTAGCTTAAGCCCAAATATTTTGCTCAAAAAAAAGATGTTCTTTCGTAAAATCAATTGTTTAGATAATTCTTGCTTTTGCAATAATAAAAATAACTGCAAAATAAATAGAATAAAATTCGTGCTTTCACAAGTTTAAACAAAACGTGGAACAAAACTATATAGGTTAAGATTTTTGTTCTTACTAGTGGTACGGCAAAAACCGAATTTGACTGCAATCAATTAAACGTTTTAATTTTGAACGTTATTGAGGTTCTTATGGACGAGGCTGGTATAAACGTATAAAAATGAATGCTTAATAAATTGAATGCATTTGCCACATCTATTTTATACAAATTTAAGCTTTCTTTGCATAAAACTTAACTATGTCATGTCCGCAATATTCCCAAAAAGGGAGTACAGAGATTTCTCTTCACGTACATATACATGTTGTCGAACATTCGCTTAGTCAGATGTAACTAAAAAATTGACCATTATATGCTTCCAAATACTGTTTTTGTTATCACCGGTCAGACTATGCTTTTTCCTATCCATACGTTATTTAGACATTGACATATTATGTTTGGCCCTTTGAATATTCAATACGATCTTTATTGCAAGTGCTGTACACCGTAAAAAAATCTATAATTTTGATGATAAATTATGATGATTATCATTTGTCATTTCACTGTTGGAATATGGGACTCCTCTGATATTGAGAGGGTTAAAGCATTACTATGATTTTATACATTTATTTTTCAACATTATCTCACATAAGTTTTGTATAAAGCATGAAAAACAACATTTCTGGGTAAACTCTACATGCCACCATAGTACCTGCTAATATATTTACGTTACATTGTGTCTTCGAGTCATATTATATAGGAACGTGATATGGATTTATATGTTCATATTAGAATTTAAATGGATTCGTGATCTTATTAAGATCAGAGTTGAATGGAACCCAAACGGATTTTTTATAAATTTTGGACCAACCATATATTATATACAAATTATAGACTCGTTGCACTTTTTATCCGTCATTTATGCATACCTATATATTTTATTAAAGGGTGTTTCTTACTGGATATTCAGTAATCACCGAAAGTACAGAAAAAGCAAATTTTTTACAGAATAGACGTACCTCTTCTACAATCATCATTCGTAAATAAAAAATAAAAGTAACATCTCGCCCGCAATCCCCAAAGTGATAGGCAGAGGAGTGTAGTACAATCTCATGTTTCAACAGTTACGTTTACGTCCCATGGAATAGGCGGTGAGCCTATTACCATACACCGGGCACAGATTCCGACTCTGAGTCATTACTAGAAATTCTATATTAGAAAAATTCATTAGTATCCGAACCGGGATTTGAACCCAAGTCGTCCGGATAGGTAGTGACGCTTGCAACAACTCGACCAACGGAGCAGTAAATAAAAAATGTTATATGATTATTAAAATATATACCTCTGCACACGGTGACTCGTCGGCCGTTCGGTGTGATTCCAGGAAGCGGTGGGCCTTGTCTGTAATAGTGTTTAAAATTCATATCAGCTGTGTACGTACATGTATTGTAAATGCGTTTTATTACGACCAAAGAGTCTGTAAGAATGTATATTGTTATGAATAGGAATTGTAATAACTGTCACTTGTGGTGTAAGCTAGGCAAATTATGCCAGCTTTGATTTTTCGGTATAATACATTTTTCCATATTTTTTTGTAATATATTGTTGCCTCGTTGGTCGAGTAGTTTCAAGCGCGATCGGTAGGTCCTGAATTCAAATCCTGGGTCGGGTACTATTGGATTTTCCTAATTTAGGATTTCTAGTAGTGACTCTGGACTCTAGTAGTGAGTCTGGATCAGTGCCCGGTGTATGGCAATAGGTTCACCACCTATTCCATGGGATTTAAACGTAACTGGTGAAACGTGGAGGTGTAGTACACCCTTCTGCCTACCCCTTCGGGGATTACAAGCGTGATTTTATATTATGAATAAATATTTTTTCATTTTTTCATAATATTCTTTACCCTAGTTAATTAATACTGTCGTTTGAAAATAGAACTCTTAGTGGCAAGATTTCAACCTCATCCAAGATCACTCGCATTAATTGCCAATACATTGCGCATATCAGGCTTTACGCAATTCCTATTACGCAGTGAGCACGCGATGTCTATCTATTCGCCCTTGAATAATATCAAGGCTCATCTTGTGTAAGCCGCCATTAAAATTTGAACTCAACTGTTGAGACATTGGGTACATTTTCGCAGGCAGGTCAAGGCTCTCTACACATGTTCGTTGAATCGTTTTTATTGGAAAATGAACTCAATTATCATTTCAGGTAGGTATGATTTCGTATGTTGGTGGCATCGTTTGACGCTTTCATAACTTCAACTCCACGTATAGGCTCTTGGTGTTTAGTTCTTTAAAACGCTGTTTTTATTGATACGGCGGAAACAATTTAAATTAGTCTGTAAAAATCAAAATAGGATACCTATACGACCATTGGCTACATCAGCTGATGTGTCTGGTTTTGAGGTCATTACATCGGAACTGTCAAGTTTGGGCTTTTCCGTTTGTGTCCCATTGAATAAATATTTCAACGATAATTTTTATATTTTAGGTTCGGGTTTTTCTGTACTTGTTGTTATTGGAACACAACATGGTATCCATAGTGTAGTTACTTTCATCTAAACATGTGGTTACAAATTTTCTACTACATATTATTAACGATAGAACATATTGGAATAATTGAACCCAGAGTTTATCCAAGATTTATTTAAATGTAACACTGTGATTGGAAATAAAAGACTGATTAGAGTGAACACACAGTGAACTTACATTTTGGTTTTAAGGATATCTCCAAGCTCAGGGTTTGCGGCGTCTCGCTTGGTGAAAAACTCGGGACAAGCGGCTCTCATAGTGAAGTACATGTCCAGTTTCCTCTTGCATTTCTCCAGGGAGAAGCTGCAGCCTCTTAGGAAGGTCATGATCGGCTTGTCCTCTGTGATTTTATTACGACATTGAATTAGGTAAACTGTGTGTAAATTATTTTTATTATCATCCGTGACTAATATTTGTCTGACGAGAAGCAGTATTTGCTTTGTGTCTGGACCAAGATTAGGTATATGAATTTCAAAATATATAAATGTATGCATGTTTGTTAGCTGTCTCGTTACCCTAATACAGCCTCTGCTCAGTTTGGAATATGATGGCCATGTGGATATTATTATTATTATCATTAACATGACCATTTGATAGCTAATCACAGTAGTGAACTACATAAAATTATTTGGTAGTGCTGATGACTAAGTTGGCATGTGTCGTGCCTTTTGCAGTGTGGGAGGGCAATAAGGACTGTCTCTAAGAGTTAAAATATTGTAAGCGTGGGTTATTTCCGTAAATGAATAGGTTTTACGTTTATAAAATCATTGTGGCGTATCTAATATAGGTCCGCTAGTCCCTTTGTTCAGTAATTTGTTTTATCGTCTGATTGTAAAACTATAATAATTTACGTTTTCTTTAAATTCAAATTCAAATTCAAATTCTTTCATTCTTTATAAGGTCATTTTTTGTCATTATACTTCGGCTTTGTGTGCCCCTCAGGCTATAGTAGACTGGGAGTTTTAAGTTTCCTTTACCATTACATGGTCCTGATATTCCACTATCATATGTATGTATATGCATTTATTATAATATGTATATATGTATTATAGGATAGTTCATAAAGAAGGTAAATACGTGTGGATAAACTAGTATAAATAAAACCTCATATATTGATAATTTACTATCGATTAAAGAGAATACAATTACACGCCACGTGTATAAAAAGTTTTACAATGAATGTACATAGGTAACTTGTATAATTTATACCCAACTTATACTTTTATTCATACATACACAGATATGGGGTCAATTAATGACATCGTATTAATAAATAACTGTGAATAATACATATTAGCAAAGGCTTTGATATAATTAACGTAACACAGTGTGTGATTTCCCACCATTTGTGATATAAATCCACAGTGAATAAAATAGCCGTGACTTTGTGTAGTTCATGTTTTTAATGTGATTGTTTTAATGATTATTAGTACGTTAAGAAAATCATAGTTATAATACTACAAGCATTACCAAAAATTCTTATTCACTTAAGACACTAGTGACTATTCTTAGGGATACCAGGAAAATTGAAACCAATTTTCGATTTAAGAAACCATTAGATCTATGTAAAATTTAACTGTATCGAGGATCATACGTCATTCGAGAATCTTGTTATATCAGAGTAAAAAGTGTCATTGTGTAAATTAGTTTATACTTGAATCCTGTGGTGTTAAAATAATAAAAACATTAGATTACCGTCATCTACCCCTGCTAGTGTATCAATTATAACTACCTTACCCCATTCGTCAGGCAAATGAGGCTGCTTTCGTAGCCAATCCTTAATGGCAGCCAGATCCCGGCCTCGCGTGGAGACATCTTCATTCAGCTCCACTCGGATCTTCTTCCACAACTCCCCAGCTGGCTGAATCAGCAGCTCCGACTTGAGCTTCATGATTTCTGGAACGATTATAAATATTTGAAATTTGACACGATGTTATTTACGAGTACTTAGTTAAGTGTAAAGAAAATCACATAGACTGGAGAGGTCCATGTAAATATCGTTAGTGTGGACAAATAGAGTTATGTTTTCATTTGGTACTAGGTAAATATTTAACATCCAAGTCGACGCACGTACATAATAAAATTGCGTCAGTTTGATTTGTAGCTCTGACAATATTACATAATCTTCCAAGTTCGATAGACTAAAAGAAATATGTACGAAATTTTTAAGATTGATAAACTACAATCTTCTAAAGTTGAATTTCGTACTATGAACTAATAAACTTTTAGGTGAAATAAATATTTGAAATAAATTTTAAATTCTCATTTTATTAACGGCTCCGTCATTCAAATGATTTATAAAAATATATCCATTATCATTGCAAATTGTAACCAATTTTAAAATAGGAGATTATAATCAACATTGTTCCGTAGTATAAAAATAACGTAACATTAAGCCGATAACCGCCGTCGAGGTAGGCTCAGGAATTTGGTGCATTTACGTCTCAACATAGAATTGGTGGTGCTTTCCATATTAAGGTTTTTAGATTGGATTATTTGGATTCTTAAAGGGTAACACTGAAATGACAGTTTATAAAAAAAAAAATTTTTTACCTTAATCATTATTTAAAAAAACGCGATAATTTTTATTATAATCTTTTGATCATCATCTTTTCAATGGCTGTTTTTTTTATTTTCATTTCCGTAAACAACGATATCGATGTTTTTTAATGATGTAATCACTGTTCAATAACAAGTTTTAAATGATACTTCTGAGTTCACGCGAAGGCATCAGCCAAACAGTTAGTGACTTCATATATTTGGATTTAGACAGAGCCTTTGCTACATCACTAGAAGTTACTGACGAAATACTGATTAGTATTCGGTTGACAAAATGATAGAGCCATTCAATTGTCAAACAAATCCACCTGACCCTTAATAGTGGATGGTTATGACGAAACAAATAACTAGCCAATCATGTCTCCAACTAGTCCAGATTCAGCGCTATAAACGTAACATCACACCTGTAATCCCCAAAGAGGCAGAAGACTGTAGTACACTCCCATGTTTCACCAGTTACGTTTATGCCCCATGGAATAGGTAGTGAGCCTATTGCTGTACACCGGGCACAGATCCAGACTCCGCGACTCATACATCTCTATAAAGTGTTAAAAAGTAGAAACTATCGGAGTGTTGATTTAAACTAAGTTTTCATTAATGAATTTAATACATTATGTAAAGGCAAAGTTACATCTCGTAGCTTCTTACAGATGGCGATAATGGCATCAGATTAGATAACAATAATATTATGTTATTTAGAACTACAGAACTCTATTAGTATTTATTAGAATGATAACGCATATGATAATATGTTTTGTATATGATATAAAATTATAATATTACTTGAATAAGAAGATCCGTGTACAATATATTTTTGTACAAAATATTTTCAGTTTTTATTTTCCTTTAACCAAAGAATAAGAGTATAAAATATTCTGGAAATGGAATTTGTGTAAAAAAAAATTATGGCCTATGTATATAAGCAGTGAATTGCTTAATATTACGTTTCTCGTAGCAATTCTCGGGTATTTCCATTGAGTCTACGGTTTTGTATAATTATCGGACATTTCCGTTTATAGGTACCTACTCATCAGATAACTTATTGAGATTCACAATTATAGCGTAGAATTATTCAAGCAGTACAATGCTTTAAGATTTTTCGTTGAATTGCGTACTATTTTTGTATAGATAATTGTTTACAAATAAAGAGATTATTATAGATGCTTATTGCACTTTGTACGATAATTCCGTAATTAAATACGTACCTACACATCAGGCAAAAACGTGTCTGTCACATAAAAATTCAAGTAGACGAGGGTAGGTACAGGAATCGAAATAGTAATTGTACCACACCCAATAATCAATAAAAATATTGTACAAATATTAAAATTAATTAGGTAAATAATAATTATTTCAATAAATATTAAAAATTTACGTTAGTAAGTTACTATTTTAATACTCACATGAACAAACCAAATGAGGAATGAAAGATCGTATCGAAATTACTAGGTTATGTGATAATTGAGTTTAAATATCCATACAAATATACTCGTACATAATTCATACTGAGGCCAGAGCAATTCGGTTATAAGCAAAATGTTCAATAACTACGGCCACTTGCCATCTAGTAAAAACAATTGGAAAATGTCTCGACAATAAAACACCCTTTGCTGGTGTTTTCCTCGAAATGACAGATAAAAAGCGTATGATTTTGCTACGTATGAATGCATGGTAAACTCCTAATAAAACTAAAAATGTATGGCTTAAGAGGAAACGCCTACCAATTAATACAATGTTATCTGAAAGGTCGCAAACTATGCACGGATATTGGTCGAGTTATAACGCGACGTAGGCAGACTAAAAAGAAACTTTTGAAATTTAACTTTAAATTCCATTTGACAAACTCCTTGCCAGACTGGTGTATTTAAGACATTAAGGATTTCATGAATATTGCAAATAGGTATATTATTAGATAGTATCGAGCGAATATTTAAAAATGTTGTTGTATTGTTTAATTATTATTAAATTCTTATTATTCTGATAAATATTAATGATACTTAAATTTGCATGTGGCAAAGGTAGAATATGTTGGAAATTGCTAAACACCTCACGACCATTTTATTTTTACCTTATTCCTGCAGATATTGATTATTTGAATTGATTTGATTATGACAATAGTTAATATAATCTACATTATTCGTTAAAAACTTTTTTTTAAATCCAATATCTATCTAAGGAACGATTCACACTGGATGTAATTGCCGTAAGGGGTAATGCACATGGACCCTTAGCACTGAATCTATGTCTAAGTAATGCAACTAGACTTGCAGTACCGTTGCACCCGTAGCCACAACAGTTGAGTACATTGACTTCTTGAGCTGGGGCATAGCTATATAGCATTTAACTATTCCGTTTTTAGTACTTGTTTCATTCCTATCTCATTTTCGTTTATATTTCTTATACAGGTGATTATTCAATTGATAAAACTCTATTTCATTTTAAAACTGTAATACTGTTTTATCAATTGTTAAAAATGTTTCATTGACGAAGATGAAGTCAATATCAAAATGATTTTATCTTTAGCTGATGTGTTCGTTACATAGAAAAGATATTATTTAATTTGTAATATTATTAAGTTAATATTGCTTTTTGTGTTTATATTATTTCTTTAATATTTTAACGTATACGTTAATCTAGAACAATAAAGGTCACATAGTACACCGCCCTAGCCTCAGCTACATGTAAGGAGATATCACTCTTTTCATAGAATGCTATTGAGAACCTAAGGTACGGACATTTCCTCAAAATGTTTTCATAGAACATTACAGAAACTGATGTTCCATTGGGTAACGCACACTACTTTGTTCAAACAGAACACAGAAGGATTTGAATTACAGTCTTGCAGAACAAAAATTAAACCACTACACCGTCAGTGCTTACAGATACCGACATGTAGGTACAATTAACAATAAAACCGTTAATGTCACAATCGCATTGTACGAGATCCGAGTCGGTGGGAACTTAACGAACACAGACAGTCGACTAATTATAATGCAACATTTCTTTTGTTACACAAAATTAATATCCCATTGGCCTGAATTTCGAAAGAGATAAATGGGCACCGCTCACACAGATTATGCAAAATCGAAAAAAAACTAATGTGACGTTATTCTTCACAAGTCATACACTTATT
>DWME01008412.1:0-11739 GCA_018244795.1 Parelbella ahira ahira
AGTGTAGCGTCTTGAACATATCCTCCAAGGCATTTGTGAACAATTTGGGGGAAATAACGTCCCCTTGTCTCACACCTTGAAATATAAAGAACTAACGAAAGAAAGAACAAATTTTCATAACACTCTCTTACAGTTTTCAATGTACATAATATAATTGTCGTCATTTGTCGTTTCATTCGTCAATGGAATAGGTTACTGTATGATATATAAATATTAACATAATTATTAAATTATGAGTACATTTAATATTTCTATACCTACATATATTTGCCTTATACTCGTATATCATTTATAAATCCTATTGGCCTTACCTCGAGCCTGTCCATTACTCTAAAGCATGCCATTAAATACAAACTCGCAGACTCCTAAACGAATTAATAATTCATCAAGCCACTTCGCTTATAATGTAACTTGTAATACTATGTGTTAATCTGAGCCGCTTTAAAGCTTACCATTCAATGGACGACTAATTCGTGCGATTTAAACAATCCTGTTTCATATTTAGCAGTTGAAGTGAGTGTGACGGATTATTTTGTGTTAAACATTTACTGCAAATTGAATGTATCTTTACTATAAAAGCGATGAAATACTATAAAAACTGACGCATGACGGTTTCGGAGACTTCTGATTCTCCCGTCAGATTTTAATAATAATAATACACTTATTACACACCACACGGAAGAAATATTAACATGACAAACAGGTATAGGACAATACGATTGGGAGTTCACATACATATGTCATTGAACCGATGTTCGTTTTGGCAGACGAGTTCTACAATGGACAGCACCAATAATTGGTGAGCGTAGTGGACACGTTGGATCGATGATCTTAATAAGGCCGATGGTAGCGGCTGAATAAGATCTGCGGAGGATCGAGTCTTGTGGCAGAGTTTGGGAAAAACAGATCCAGCAATGATTCGGAAGGGGCTGACATCATGATAATGAAGATTCGATCTTTAAGAACTTAAATCACCAAGCTAAAAATATATCCTGTTTTGATTGCTTACTTTTCATACCTCACGATTTGCATCCGTTTCGGAATTTCGCTGACGCTTCTAACACCCTGCATATTCGTCGACTCATAGACAGCTGGCGTACATAACATCGCCATCAATCACCGTCGGGTAGAATTAATGTTATTTCTACTTGTTGTTCATACACAAACTACCTAAATAGGACATGCTGAGCAACAAATTCACTCATAATATACATGTATCATAAATTATTACTTTTGATAACGGACTGAAATATACTTCGTTACTTGTAACTTTTGTAAAGCTTTAGCCGAGTGAGATATGGCACGAGAGGTACTAACGCAGTTGTGTATTTATTTCGAAAATTGAAAATAAGTAAGTTTATATTTGCATGTCGATGATTTATTAACTTACTTATACTTACGCCAGTGTTGAGTTTCTTCCAAAACCATAAGGCTTCTGTTTTTGTACCTAAGAATATAGTTACCGAATATGATGTTATATTTGATAAAAAAATTATAATATCAGAATGTTATAAAGCAATTTTTATAACAATGATTAAAACTATGAATACATACAAATATTTAAATATTTTCCCAAACCCAAAAACCAGAGAAAATACAGGAAGAGTATCTTGGTAGTGGATCGACCCAATTTTTCTATCCAAACTCATTATTCGAAGTAAATTGCTTTCTTGCTATTTCGGAATGGCTTACTATTTCCTATTGGCCTAATGAAGTGGCTGTCTGGATTGCTTATTTATCTTCGGCAGTACAATTTGTCTTAAAACTGTTTACGATGGACCAATATTTGCCTCCTTATCTGTACCTATGCTCCAAAAAAGTATTATTAAATAAAACTATTTTTAATTGGTGCAAGTAGTACAGGAACAAGCAAAATCTTCTTACAATGTATAGAAAAGTTTACTTAAAAAACTAGCCATTTTTTGTAACTAATGTACCTATTTAAAATAATAATAGATATAACAATTACCTATGTAACAAATTGTTTTTTCACATCATTATTACACTTTCAAAAAAATACTATCGAAGCGTTTTATTCATTTATAAACGTTACGTAACTTGTATTACTTATTATGCATTAATTTATTTATGGCAATATAAATGTTTTTATTACATTTTCAAATTTGATTTTTAAAATGATACTAATATTCTGTATAATCTCAGATCACCATCGTTATCAACATATTTATGGTACCGTTGGAGTCTGTCCTAATTACGAAGTGTAATTTGACAAAATTTTGTGCGGTTTTTCTTTGACGTTACACTGTTTAATTTTAACAATACATATAACTTAGTAGGACGATATAACTTCGCAAGGTCGAAGTACATGCCAAGATTTCCAGCCCCAAAACGGCGAAGTGAAAGAGCTGAAAGGGTAAAATCTACACTACATGTCTCACAAATAACAGAATCACATAAGTACCTGTAATTTCTTTGACAGAGCACCAGCAGGCTATAATTACAATTTAAGAGGGTGTATTTGTCGAATACTGTAATTGGATTAGGGTGTACCTTTGTGAAAACGGAACGAAGACAATAATAAATATAACGATATCAATAAAGACATTGCGTACCTATTTTTACACCTAAAATATAACTATTTTTACAGACCTGAGGTGTTTCTTTATTAGACAGACAAGCGGTTCCGGAGAATTGAGACTCCCAAAAAGACAGTGCCGGACGTGTTTAGTTAGACACTGGCCGGTGAACATAATAAAACAACCGTTTGTGTAACAATATTTTTGAAAAAAAAATTAGTCTTATAATATGTAAACGAATTATCAAAACAAACTATACATGGTTAGTCCCAATCGTTGATAACAAGGAAATTATTAACAAGTTCATGAATACAATGTGGGACAGTAAACAAATTGTAGGGACGATCACAAATATAATACGCAATGTTGGGGCAGATAGGAACTAATATGAAATTGATAACATCGTAGCATCCCAGATAATAGATATTGGGCCTCCTAAATATGCTGGTCACGAAGGGCTTGCTAGGTAATTTTGTCCATAAATAACATTGTTGAGGGACAAATTCAATATAGCATCACGAATACTATTAGAACTTTGAAGACAGTAGGTTTCCAAGAATCGATGGGTTGCTGTGATCGCAAATAGGTTTGCATAACTGGTCATACCTAGATTTGATAATAAATTTTGCACGAATGAAAGATAATTAGGGTATTTGATTGTTTTTAAACAAAAATTGTATTCACACTAACTCACAATTTTTTCCATCATCAGCTCTTTTTACCCCCTATCCTGAAACGCGGGGTTTTTTTTATATTGAACTCTGCCAGAAGGATTACATCATAGTATATGCCACGTTAGCCAAATGCGGGTTGGCATACTTCACACGCTTTAGAGAATATCATAGTGAGAAGTGTAAATTGTGGAGATCTCCCCACGATATCATTTAATGCTTTATCCCTTTAATCCTTAAAAAAAACAAATTTATTATGAACGCATTTATTATCATTTTCGTTGGCTCCGATCATGTTTGCGCGGAATGTTCAAGTAATGTTTATAGAATATTTTGACCCATATAATGTTAAAGTATTTCAAGCGGTAAATACCCTTTCGCGGGGTTTTAATTAATATCATGCCTGTAATCCCCGAAGGGGTAGTCAGAGCAGTGTAGTCCACTCCCACGTTTCACCAGTACGCTTACGTCCCATGGAATATGTGTGGCGGCATGGAGTATAGGTGGCGAGCCTATTGCCATACACCGGGCACAAATTCAGACTCCGAGTCAGTAGTTACTAGAAACTCTAAATTAGAAAAATCTAATAGTCCCAACCCGGGATTTGAACTCAGGACGTCCCGATCGGCAATCGCGCTTGCAATCACTCAACTAACGAGGCGGTCGAATATTAATAAATACATTTTCAAAAGTTACTTTACATTGTTAGCTATGTATTTATAACCTAATACAATTCCTACTGAACATTGGATTTCGTGTCCTAACTATATTACTATTACATTTACGACAACGACAAATTTAAATTTTGTAACAGCTTGTATGTATGTACAAGATGTGGACTCCGAGTTTATATGTACCTACCTATCAGAGAATTCTGGAGTATAAATTGTATCACCTTCTTTTACTTACAATTACTTTAATTTTTCCATTATATTATAGTATATTACATCGGGTATTATATTCTAATAACATTTTAAATGATCTTTTTGAAAAACGTGACTCGTATTTGTTACTGTATGTATCTCGATTTATATTTATTGTTTAGTTGTATTTGTCCATAGATTTTAATTGCACTGAAGTATTAGGAACAAAAGCTGTTGAATGAGCTAAGGATCTCTTGTTTTTTGTATTAATACGGTATTACGGGAACATGAATGAACTTCACTCATTTCTTAGTGCACGCTAATGCTAACAGGAAATCAAAAACCTCGAGAGCGAAATTTACATAACGGAATATAAAATTTAATTTCGTATACCTCTGTTAGTGGCAGCTAAGAAATCGGAACACATTAGTTTGTTGATTTAATATCAAAAACAATAACAGATATGCACGTAATATACATATGACGAAAAACAATGTTGTAACGCACTATATGTAATTAATAATTTTTTACTGTATTTAATAAATAATAGTTATTACATTTCTTAGTTTGTATCATTATCATAGAAAAACATATAACAGCACTAACAACCACAGAATAATACGTGGGAATATACACTCATCTGTCTACATCTACGTTACGTAATGTCTAAACAATTAGAAACACCTAAGGTCACGCCTAGAATCAAGTCGAATTATAAACGATGTTAAATTACATTAATTTGTATTCACTCAGTGTTGTGTAATCAATTTCGTTGGTGCGCGGTTACTTAAAATTCTGATGGAGAAGATAGCCGGCAGACTTCATTTTCTATTCATTACAGTGCTAGTTAGTTTAATCGCTTATCATTTAACCTCAATTAATTATGTTGTGTTCCGATTCAGATAAGCTGGAATAACGCCCTCTTGGTTTATTGCTTAGTGGCTTCCCTTGGCTAAAAATAGTGACTTATGCAGAAGACGTTAAAAATTGATAAAAAAATATATTGTCGTGAAAATTGTAAACATAATCGCAATGCTTGCACCAAGTCAAGGTAACTCGTGAAATAAACATATCATATTGAGTGTTGGTATATATGCCATGGAAAAAAATTGTACTGAATATCAGGTCACATAGAAGAAAGCAGCATCCAGTTTCAGTACAAAAACATTCGAAATAAATCGAATAGTTATAATTACTAATCGTTGGCTTCGAATGACTTAAATTAATGGTTGAAGGTCAAATCTTCCACAAAGAAACGAAAAACATGTATTTTATACAGAAAATATATTAAAATTCTTCAGTTAATATTAAATCCCTATATTTAATTTACTAAAATCGGGAATACAATAAAAGCGATCGTAGAGATCTGAAATCCTCGAAATATCGACGCAACTTGTCACTGACGTTGACTTATTACTTGTAAGAAAATGAAACAAGCTATAAGAATACAGCGTTTTGTACTTATATAAAATGCAATTGTAATGAAGAAGAACCTCAAATAGGTTCTTAACTATTCAAACTATCCCCAAAATCCATGAATGAGAGAAATTGACATGTCAATTTATCCTAAGATTACACCTGTAGTCCCCTAAGGGGTAGGCAGAGGAATGTAGTACACTCCAACGTTTCACCAGTTACGGTTACGTCCCATTGAATAGCTTGTGAGCTTATTATTTATTTATCATGCACCGGGCACAAATTCAGACTCCGAGCTACTTCCAGAAATTTCTACTAGAAAATCTAAATGAATGAATCATCATTTTACCATATTCCTATACTTATACCATTATGTTTATAACCAAGAAGTGGTGTAGCGGAAAAATATTTTTTATTCTCTTCGATTTATTGTGCTCATTTAAACTAGTGAGCGGATTTGTTCTATTTTATTCCAGGAGCATTGGGGTTATAATGATGATAACGTTATTTAACATAAATATTTCATACTGATTTTGATTTGTTTACTAAGGAAAATTCTTTTTCTCCATAAAATATTAAATTAAAACTTATACTGGGTAAATATATCGTATTTCTAACATTATTTTTTACGGAACCAAAAACAATTTGTTATATAGGAAGGATTATTGAGAAACAGCCTTTTTGGAAATCAAACACCGGCCGAAACGGATAAACCACTTAATCTAAATAACTTATATTGTCGGCTTTGACGGGGAGATCTACAGACCCTTTCCTGAGCAGGCAGATGAGTTTTTTTAAGTGAATAGACAACAATCACAAGTGACCGCTGCCAAAGTCCATTGCAGGTGACATCGAAAAGGACTATAAATGCACTGTTACTGTCAGTTAGCTACATATTTTTTTAAATCACTTCTATGAGAACAATAAATTAGCATAAGTTCGTAATGTAATTGTTGCTTAGTATTATTATTAAAACTGCGTGAAAGAACACTGGTAGTATTAATAATATCAGGATTGTTAGCATGAACAACAGCGGAATGTTTGCATATTTCTTAACATCAATATCTACCTCTCATGCTTTGGAACACGAAAAAGGCGTGGTGTGTATAATGGACGTCAGCTAACGGTTGCTTTTGTTGGAGATTTCTTTTTATTCAAATGTCAAGGTTGTAAGTGGGATGAATCCGAAGATTGCGATACGGACATTTATCATGATCTTTTACTAGTTTTATACGAGGATGTCTCGAAGTTTTAATAGCTACATAGTTTAATTTTATGAAACGTGTCCCATAGATAATTTAATTTGTATATATTGTATACGTATGTAGGTACTAATGACTGGTTTGACAGTAAAATATTCAGTTAGGTCGTTAAATTGACTAATGATAGACAGAGCAACAAAATATTTTTTTTTATTTCCTTACAAAAGAAATTGTTTCTTTCAAAATTCATTCTTTCAGGATGAATTTCAATTTATATTTTGGTATCAAATTAAAGTTGATGAAACAAATATTTGGGTACCTATAAGAAGTTTTTTGTCGACGAATATTGCTTGTAGATTATACATTTTTGATCCAAAAAATGTTTATACATTTACTTAAAAGTTTCTATGAAATGAAATTCTTCATGACATAAGTAAATCAAAATAAAATCGTCACCATCAGCATCATCGCTAGCCTTTACATGTCCGACATAGGCCTCCACTAATCGGCGCCAAATGAAATACGAATAAAGGTTTAAATAATTTTCAATTGTTTACGTTCCGCACTATATATGTATATATATATATATATATATATATATATACACACATGTATAAACACCATTTCGATTCGCGTAACAGGTCCTCATTTGAATTTAACCGCGAGAAACCAATTTAAGTTACCGTAACGTACCGACAGGTAGGTAACTAAAACTTTGTGAAAATTCCCCAGGAGGAATCAACTTCTTAAAGTCTATTGATATTGGTGTTGTAACGTAGCTTAATTAATATCAATGAAACCGTAAAGAGTGTATAGATTACCTGCAAATTATGGGCATATATATACCGTCATCATCAACGTTATCATCATCAGAATCATCATTTCGATCAACATCATAATAAACATCACCATCAACAGCATTGTCACCATTATCTTTTTCTCGTTCTAGTGTCAGACAAGGGTTTCCTCTCAGAATATGGTTAAGTCCACAGTCAGTAACATCGACCAAATGCGCGTTGGAATATATTAATCTCGTTTAAATTTTGAATAACGTGCTCCTCGAAGAGTACTTAAAGAGTACAAAAATACTATAAAAATGAAAAAAATTAAATTTCTAATCAACTTAACCCTTAAACTGCAAAAATTTATTGTCTATTTTATATCAAAAGTTTCGCTGACACGCGCGAACAAAGTTAATTCATTAGAGCGTCAACAGATGCCGCTGTGGGGAAACAGCCCTTGTTTTATGTTACGTCGCGCGATACTTGAACCCTAGCGTGTAAGGGTTTGGTTTTATGAGCGATTTTCACAAAGTAATATTAATTTTCGTATTGTGTTTCTTTTATTTTTGTTCTTGTTTGCAAGTTTCAGATCCGACTGTTGTTCTAGTTTCTACATATTGTAGAAGTGGCAAACGAGATTTTATATAACTTAAAATAAAATGTTTATAACTAAAAAAATTTAAAATATCAGCCGGATGGATTAATACTAGTACTTCTAGAACATAAGGGTATGATCTGGAATGATATGGTAAGGAAACCTTAACCTGTAAATAACTGACCGGTCAGCGATCAGTGATTGATCAATCAACAGACCATTCAACCAGTCTATCAATAAATCGGTGTAAATATTAATAAGTTGATGAGCAGACCAGTCGACCAGTAGAACTGTCGATCAAACAGTTCAATATTCTAGCTTAGCATATTAGTTCTGATTGAGGAAGACTTATCACCGGTTCGAAGTCCACAAATATTTGGTCAAAGGCAAATCTCTACCGCTTCGATGAGGTAACGTCTCTTTGCAGTAGCTAAATTCAATTTGTTTCACCACCACTTCACGGCAGACGTTGAATTATCCATAAAAACCTTATATGTACCTACATCATAGATGCAAAAAGGTAGTTTATAGATACGTTTTCTTACTATGTTATCCTGTGCAGATTGCTATCCAGACAGCTGAAACCATTTATTATGCATCCGAAGAGCCGTATGTTTGTTCGAAAAACAATTCTACTTTTTATCAACGCGCCGCAGCTTACATTACGCCGTAGCCTTCTGGCGAATCCACCATAAGTTAGTTGAGCGACAAGGATATTCCACAAAAACTAAAATTTCAACTAATAAATTGTACTTTTTTAACAATTCTCACGGGATTAAGAAAGTTATGGTAACTGTTATTCGCTATTAATAAAACCATTCCGCTGAAACTAAAAGGCATTGTGCGTTACAGAATATTGAGCAGCACTTTGCTTTAACATTGAATATTTTGCTTTGATTAAAACCACCTTCCTATTCGGGTTAGACCAACGTCTCGAAAGTGAATAGACTAGAGAACAGATAGGGCTTAAAGACAGTTAGTAGTACTCGGATCAAATCTTGGATGCTAATCCAAATACTGTGACTGACGATACCACTTGCCTTACAAAGCCAGGATACTATCTAGTTTAAGACTAGTTTTCACAAATTCTACATTGAAAGTCGTTCGAAGAAGATTTTCATATGTAACGTGTTCTGTAGCGTGGAGGTAAAAGCGTTTGGTCTCCAAATAATCACTACAAAATTACACCGTTTGTAATCTTATTACCTACTCCATGAAATAACTATCCACTTAGCTGACATTGTGATGTAATCGCATTTACGGAAATACCGTAGTACACTTTTGGCTTAATAAATTCATGGTCATTTGACGTAATGGTCAAATGAGGCAGACTAAGTTGTAATTACATTGTGTTTGTTGAAAATATTAACCAAAATACTACTTCTTTGGGCTCAATAAACAATGCAAATGATAGTTTAAATGATGCCAAAGCGCTCTTTATGAAAAAAAATATAATTTTTTTTTTAACTTTAAATAATTTGATATTAATACAATCCAGTAAATTATTGCAATTATGTATCAAATATCGAAAACAGTGCTCATAAAAAATAGAAGTATTAATTAAGAAATGTCATTCTAAATTTGATAACATTTAATGTACTAAATGGCATTTAGATTATAATAAGGTATTTTTTGGCAAATTAAAAAAAACAACTATTGCAAAAACAATAAAAAGAAGAGAAACAACAAAATTGTAGGTAGTTTTTGTTTTTGTTTTGTTTAATAAACTTTGAACTAATATTTGCCACATTATGGACGTTATGTATGCACAAGACGACTTCATCTTGATGGAACTTTGCAAAACGATATGAGGTTAATTCCTTCGAGAAATCTAACACTAAGTGCCGTGCCTTACAGGGCCTGCACCAACAAAGAGGTCTTTGAGGGTTTTCCTTTGAACTCAAAAAAGTCTGCTTGTATTTTACTTTGTGTTCTTTGTAAAAATTGTTAATTTAATATACATTTTTAGGTTTAGTGTAATGCATTATTTTAATAAAAACATTTTGATTACTCGAATAATTTGAATAACTCTATTTTGCCTTTTGGTTATTTGAATAAGATAAGACAATGTAAAAAATCATCTATTTTTATGAATAACAAAAATATTAATTAATCTGTCCCTCCAAAAATTTTAATGGACCATTTGTTAATTATGTTTTATTTTATCCGTTAAACTTTTTAACAATCTGTTTCAATTTACGAGTTGGGAATTCACTTGAGAATTCTTGATTAAATCATGTCGTTTTATGGTTGCCAGCAGCTCGGTGGGGCTGTGCGTCGTATGAGACACAACTTTTATCAATAAACATAACTTTCATGTTCGTACCTTACAGCTAATTCAAAATATGCTCCGTATACTAAATAGTTTAACAGTAAGTTATCATATTATGGTACATTAATACGCTTTAGCCGCTGAATGCTAGTGCCGCAATAATCACAGAACGCCGTGTTCAATGGACAACAAGCAGATAGTCAAACGGTTGCACATTAGGATGACAAATGGGTTGTATGTAGCGCTTCTGATAATAATGTGGATGATACAATAACAGTAAAGCCAACGAAAGAGTACAGTACAAAACAAAAGCATTTGATGGCACACCACGCGTAAGAATTTTTCGTAGGACAGTTAAAATCTTATAGCTTAAAAAGTAATCTCTCGCCGACTACTTTATTGCAGGAAGCTAATTTTAAAGAAAAAAAAACAGGAAATTGTACAAAAAGTATATTAATAAATGCGCAAAATCTGAATATAACGTAGATAATAATTCATATTCTAAAGTATACATACGTCTTACCTATTCCATGGGACTTAAACGTAACTGGTGAAACATGGGAGTGTACTACACTCCTCTGCCTACAACTTCGGGGATTACAGGCGTGTTATTACTTATTAGTGTTTGTTACCTTTTCCACCTTTTTGCATAAAATTGCCTTTACTATATAGATATTACTTTGGCTGTCAGTCACCGCTAGAATCATACTCGTATATCCATTGTTCTTCGGATCATCATGAAAATTTATATCTACTACATATTTGGCAGGTATCAGAATATGACCTGATGCTTAATGGAACGATAAAAGTGTTAAAAGAGAAAAGTATTTGATTTGAGGAAGTGTTTTGCATTATTTATATATTCATAAAATGGACATTTATAATTCCAAAAACTCTATAACTATAGTCGGTGGCCTCGTTATTATTGGTAAGTGAAGACCGCGGTCTATTGACAGTGGTGATAAATAGCAATTGTTTTCACCTAACTGTTTCGTTAGTGGAAATAGTCAATTCACGGAATAGATACATATCTATTGCTTGAATCGACTATTTTGCATCACATTGAATCAATAGCAAAAGCTATCTGAAGCGGATATACAAAAATTTTGTGCACGAGCTCGTTCATCGTATTTATGTAAAATTCTGAAAATTATACGTAGCTTTTCGATATCACTCCGGATACGCTTCGGGATAAATGAATAGTATTAAATTGAAGTAATTTATGTCGCGATGAATAGATTACATTGTGTGTGAATTTTGTTTATTAAATAGTATTTGCAATTTGTTATGAGCAATGCTTGTTGTATTCATCAATCATCGTCAAGTCAGCCCTTTCCGTTCCACTGCTGGACATAGGCCTTTCCCAGGGTGTGCCACAACACTCGATCCTCCGCAGATCTC
>DWME01008413.1:0-11739 GCA_018244795.1 Parelbella ahira ahira
TCCCCGAAAGGGTAGGCAGAGGGGTGTAGTACACCCCCACGTTTCACCAGTTACGTTTAAGTCCCATGGAATAGGTGGTGAGCCTATTGCCATACATCGGGCACAATGCCTGACTACTCCGAGTCACTGCTAAAAATTCAAAATTAGAAAAATCTAATAAAACCCAACCCGGGATTTGAACCCAGGAGCTCCCGATCGGCAGTCGCGCTTGCAACTGCTCGACCAACGAGGCAATCATGTAATTATACTTTTAAGGAATTGAATTGTTACAGAATATATGAAGAATTTTTTGCCAAGCATATTATATTACCATTCTAATTTAGTTATTGATAAAGAATTAAATACATAATGACGTCGTTTTTCTACTACATTTATTGCCTTTGAAATTTAAATTACAATTGGTATTTTACTTTCCTACACACATATATTCGACTAACAATAAGTGATGAGAAACGGGAAAGATTTATACGTTCTTAAAATATTCTATTCGGTTTTAATGAGTGGCCAATAAGTTAAGTGCGGACTAACTCACGTGCGAATGATGTAGGGAAAGTACACGATCTTTAGTTTTTGTTTTAACTATAGGAAAATTAAGGGGCAAGATGCGAGTATATAAAGAAAAAGTTTAATTACAGCAATCCGACTGTTCCCAGCCTTTTGGACGTCAGAGTGTCGCATCTTATCACAGTATATATTTTGCCTGGGATGTGTATAAACATTTTTAATTGTTATTGTTGATTGTTGGACTGCACTGACAGATTAGTTTTTAAAGTATTAAAAAACTAAAACAATATATATGTGTATATATATAATATAAAAAGGAACAAATCAGGCAAACTATTGATATTTTCATGACTTATTATATTTAGGAATAAATGAAACTCTGTACATAAGCGACATTAAATTGTAAAAACGACAATTTATATAATTACCGAATTGCCTTCACGCTCAAATAGTTAAATTCAAAGCAAAACTATTTACATAAACCTAAACGTTTGTTTACGTAGCCTTAAAACAACACTAAAATAAGTTTATCCCCAAGATACAAAAATGAAGAAATAGTCATACAATACAGTGTATGTATAATTTTCTTTACAATAATTAGTGTATGTTAAGAAAACAAACTTAAAAATCAACCACATCCAAAACTATTGATGTCCTATTTCACGTAATGAAATAATTTTAATACCTAAAAACGAGAAGGAATGGATTTAAATTATAGAATTTAAGAAACCACCTACTACAAACTAGGTTTTTTTTTTCATAGTTGCATTTCAGAGATGCTATGACTTTTGATGTTATAATCGATTGTTGTTTTACGTCTCCAATTTCACTTACATCAAGATGCGATAAGGAACATCTATTCGAAAACAAATTTTACATAATATTTAGATGAAAATACGATAATCAAAATTCGATTTACAGTACAGTCTAAACAAACAAATTAACGAAATGTCTTTTATTATGATGAAGAAAATACTTTCCAAAAAAAGTCTCTAGCACACTATATCATAAGCAATTGCTTCATTTAAAATTATAATAAAGGATGAAATATCCCCATAGCATTCAATTTACTGTAATGAAGGGCTAAATTGACATAATATGCTAAGGAGTTCTTGCAAGTTCATTTCATCAGAAGGAACACCCTTAATTTTAAGCAGAAAAACCTATTGTAAAATCTTCAGGGTATTTGATTTAGACATTGTTGCTGTTTGAGCTTACTTAAATAAAATAATGTAATAATACAATATTTAATGGATAATGGCTAATTTTTTTAAATCATTTGAATTACACAACTCATGGTCTTTATTAACAATTTAAAATTACCCACATCTAATTTAGTATTGAACAAAGTGGCTTGATCACTTACTGAACTTTTCAACCCAATGAAAATGTGAGATAACTAACATCCAAGAATAACAAATTAATTTGATAATAAGGTAATTTTAAAGCTTGAAGAACCCATTGTTAAATATTCAATTTAGCTGTAATGACTATTTCAGTTACAGTTATGTTTCATTTTGTGAGGAAATTAATGACATTTAAATAAAGTAATGGCTATCATGTTTAAGACTTGTAAAACTTTATAATTTTACAACATATACCAATTAACATCTTATGAGTTTACCTTTCAAAAAGTATTTTCCCACATTTGATCTAAATTATAACATTTGACCATGTAACAAGTTTGTTACCCATGACATATGCTCAAAGCTTTGCATAAACTCCTTATTGGAAAGTTCTTTGTAAGCAACAGATTTATATGAATCGTAATCAAAAACAGCACAGTTTAGAGTTCGTACTTTGAACAACAATGATTCTGTGTGATGCAAGTGAGCAGGGGACAAGGAATTTGATGTGCAGGTGTTACGAGCCTGCGTGTTAGCTCATTGACAGCTGCCCCAGTGCCAATAACCTCTCCACTGCTGCGTTTACATCGCCGAATGTAGCTATCAGTGCTAGAAATAAAAAAATCGCAATGAGGACAATATCTCAATACAATATACCACTACTTGTTCAATTTATTATGCTTATTCAAGTAATACCCTACGGAAATCTTAAAATACGAAATACTTAAGGCTGATTAATTTTATCAAGATGTGTAATTCATTTAATATGTTGTGGTAAAAAATGAGAATCCAAAACCATAATAATAAGGTTGACAATTTGAAATCCCGTTTTAAAGTTTTAAATTCCAAATATATGTCATTTCTTCTTAACAGCCATTAAACTATGTCAGAGGCTTTTGTGGATAGCTCAAATAATTGACAGACTGTAATCACAATAGGCACAGCAGTAATCATTAAAAATGGTTTGTATATTTGTGTGCTATTTATAAATGTATAAGAAATCAATATTAACCTTGCAAGTTGGCCTCGCGATTAAGAAAGCCCATGGCTGTGAGCTGCTCCAGCTGTTGAGAATAGCGCTGCTCTGGAGGCTGCTGCGAGTTGTTCTGATTGTTGGACATTGCTGATACCATCCGCTGCATGAACTGTATCCAGCAAAATGTGACCATTTTAATTACATTAATAAATTACTGCAAATATTTTCATTTTTTTTTCAATAATGTTCGAAAATAGATTACGGTTGACAAATTAAAACTAAAATATAGTGAACAAGAACTTTTTGTATTTTTTCCGTTATATTAAACTGTAGTACCAAAACAAATCACTCCAGTTTTTTCCCAACAGGGTGGGCAGAGAAGTGTACCCTCCCACAACTTACTGATTATTCTACCTATCCCACCATTAAACTGTGGTTGAATCTATAATCATACACCAGGTACAAATCCAGACTGTGTTACTACTGGGACTTTCAACTTAGAAATACCTATATACCTATATAAACTTGGTCTGTATAAAATATTGGCTAACAATACTTGACCTCATCTGGGAATTAAACCTCTAGTTCACCAAAGTATCCTTGAAAAAATGTAAAGCAGACCAACCGACAAAATCAAATATATATCAATATATGCTGTAATTTACAGCTTCATTCAGACATGTCAGTAGAGCATTAGCACATTAGATCGCAGTACGCACCTGCGAGAAGAGCTCAGTGTTTTGCTGCTGGCGCGACTGCGGCGGGGTCTGCGGCGGCGCGGCGGGCTGCGCGGCGGCGCCCAGCCCCAGCGAGCTCACCAGGTTGGGTGCCGCAGTACGCAGCTGCTCCATGCCCTGCTGGATCTGCAGCAGCGCGTTCAACGCCTGCAAACATCACAATACGATATATTGTCATTCTGTAATGCATTTCGAGTTACATCTCTACACAATATTAGGTAAACTATTGAGATTATTTTTACTTACTCAATGAGTAATAAAGATGTTTTAAAATATAAGATAAAGAAAATTATAACTTTTCACTGAAAACATTACCTGTGGATTAGACATCATTTGTTGCATTTCAGGGTTTTGCAGTTGGGCTAACATTTGCGGCATCATAGTGCGTATCTGCTCCTGCAGTTGTGGGTTGTTTGCGAACATTGGATTCTGATAAGAAAAAAAGAATTTCACTATTTTATCACATATGTATCTATTAGAAACAAAAGCTTTGTAAAATTATCAATTGCCCTCAAAATGATTTAGTCACATTGACCAATAAAATTATCAAATGGCGGAACTCAATACCTGATTGATAAGTTGTGAAGCTATCTCAGGGTCGGCAGAAAGCGCTTGCAACATGTTGCTAGTGTATGGTGCAGATAACATAGATTGCACGAGGCGCGGATTTTCCGACATCTGCTGCAGCAGTGATTGCATGCCTGGCGTGTTCATAAGGCCTGGTCCTGTGCCGCCCCCGGTTCCAGTACCGGTGCCGGTCCCGGGTCCAGTGCCCGTGCCGGTGCCTCCCGTGCCAGTACCGGTACCGCCTCCACCGCGCTGCCACGGGTTTGGCAACGGTTGTCTGTTCTCAGCACCTTGCTGGGGATTTGTACCATCTGAAAAATCACAAGTACATACACATCAGACACATTGCATCTTTTTAATAAATTTATAGAAGATGTAAAATCACAAATAAATAACAATAAGTCCATAAAAATCAGAAATGTTTTAAAGGTCGGTTGTCGAAATGTTATTTTACCTGTTATTGAAAATGGCTCACCTGAATTATCAACTAATCCAGAGAATGGATTCCCGGCCATGCTGCTAGCCACATTCAACATTGGTTCTTGAATGTCGCGGTACATACGCTGCAGAGCATTGTACCCACCTTAAGAAAAAAACAGTTCAATGTGTTCATTAAAATTTGAGTGACAATAAAAAAAGCATGAGTTTCGTCAATGTTTAATGACTAATGAAGCTTAGAAATTAATATTAGGAATAGATAAATTGAACAATAAAATCGTTTATGTTTCTGATCTATTATATTATTGGACAGCAAATTACCAATATAAAACTTTTCAGCTCCTGGATATGATGTTGACTACTAAAACTTCTTAAGTAGTGTTACAGCAGCCAAGCTTGGTCTAGGATGGATGGCTAGCAAATGAATTTCAGAATTCAGATATCATCAAAAGTCCTTCCTTCTCTACTGTGCACACGGCATGCCATATGTGTCACAGGTGATACTCATGACAGGCAGTATTCTTCACAAACCCACACATATTATCACAGCTATTTCTCAGTTTTCCTATTTTACAATTACACTTTACAAAAACATCTTACAGGCAAATAAACTAGTATTAGCCTTGGAGAAATTCACTCAATGTGTAGTGCCTATATAGTACTTTCAGAAAACATTTACCTGGTATACTCTCAAGATTAGACAGTGCACGGTCATGGGACCGCATCAGTTCCTGCAACATGGCTGGGTTGCGCGCTAACTCCATTGTCTGGCGCAGCAGTTCTGGGTTGTTGAGCATGTGGCTAATTTCTGGATTTCTCTGTGAGAGGTATACAATGTTAGAAGATATAACCCATGATTTAACTTAGGATAAATAATTAGGATAAGATTTATTATACACTACTGTACTAAATTTCAAAATGTTCAAATTGCTTTGATTGTGTTAAGGTTCTAATTTACTACTTACAGACATTAAGTCCTGCATTTGAGGGTTGGAGGTAATTAGTGTACGCATGTTCTCAGGATCATTCATCATTTGCTGCACCAATGGATTGTCCAACACTTGTCTCAACATGTCCGGGTTAGTCAGTAGTTCTTGCTGCATTCGAGCCTGATACCAAACAGAAATGTTCAATTATTATTCAGAACCTGATGAAACTTTATTCAAACTATTTTAATGTATTATATTCTTGTGGTTGTCTTGAGATAGTGTGCTTGCAGCTGTGTTCTAAAATTTTGTTGGTTCTACCATTACAAATTGAAGTATATTACTTTATATAATGTAACAATAACTATATTATCCAATATCATAAAGATCATACCTGCAAATCCATAAAAGTACTTTGACCTAGGCCCAAACTCTCCAACCCAGCGAGACCACCAAGTGAATTCAGTCCAAATGGTGTAGCACCAATGTCCGCTATAAACAAAAATGTTAATAAAACCCAAGTTTCAGAAATACGTACTTACCTGCAAAATTTTATGATAAGTGGTATCAGATAAATGTTTATACGTAAAGCTAAATGAAACCTTATTAATTAGCAAAATTAGGCAAATTATTAACATAATTTAATAGTACTTGCAATAGTCTATAAATATGGTCCAATTATGTAATTTGCAAATGTGTTATAGATGTATATTAATATTACAGTTTCAAAATTCACTAATATTCTATTTGACTTGCCGATGCTCAGATAGGAAACAAAACATAATATGAATATCAAACACTTACATTGTTAGTAACTTCACTCTAAGAAAAATTGTCATATAAAATGATGATACAGCCATATTGACTGATGCATTAGTCCAGCCCAATATGAATGTAATTGTTAAGTACCTCTTTATCAATAATGTATTAACTTGAAAAGTACCATATTACATGTACTTCTTTAAGTTTTAAAATTAAATGAGTGGAATTATAAAATAAATAATAATAATAATAATTGACCATTGTCATTCCACTGTTGAAATATGGGTCTCCTCTCATATTGAGAGGGTTAAGGCCATAGTCTGCCATGCTGGCCAACTGCAGGTTGGCAGACGAATGGAATTATACACACACTCCCTCCCTCCCTCCCTCCCTCTCATTTCACATATGAAACATAAATTAGTATAACTTTTGTGAATAACTTGTTAAAACTACAAAATGATAAAGCCATAATAATATTTGCATCAATGGCTAATCTGATTATCATTTAGCATTAAACAGAAAAGTATTAAAATCAAAGTCTGATTCCCACTTGAATACATCTGAAAATCTACATGATAATACTATAATGCCTCAAGGACCAGGTTAATGACAATAGCAACTTTTTTCAATAATTCATAACAGTGAATGGCAACTTATCATAAATCAGACAAAAAGGTTAAGAGCAATTGAATTCATAGTAATTGAATTATTTATAGATTACACTTAAATTATTTAATTATATGTTCCAATTACTATTTAGGGTATTATTTTTATTACTAATTATCTATGTCATTACTGTTGTCTACTGGTGAGAAAGATAACATTTTACACCAGCTCTGTACATCCTGAGTTACTAATCACCAACCCAATGAAATTATGAATAATATAAGAGGCCCTGTAGAAGCAAGATGGCTGTATCCAAGACATATCATTCAGTTTTTGTCAATTGTGCATCAATGAGACTGTACTATAATAGATGTCTACTACAATAGATTTCATAGATACATCAGCTCATTGGTTTTGCTTAAGGACAACTTGCTGAAGGTTTTGTGACTGATCCAAACATGACTTTCTAAGGCAGCAGTGCAGTTGGTGCCATGTAAAGTTGGAATAGATATTTATTCGTATTAAATAAATACCAATTTCAGGCGTAAATATTGTACCATGATTGTCGTCATTTATCATGAAAACCGATAAGAATTTATTACCTGGCGGCCGTCGTGTTCCTCCTTCGGGCTCCGGTCTCGGCGGCGTCTTAATCACTAGATGAACAGTCAACCCGTCCTTGATGTTGTGTTGCTTGAGAGTATCTCCATCGTTCATAATTTTTCCGGCGAAAATGAGGCACAACTGTTCGGGTTCAGCACTGAACTTCGGCGACAAGACCTCCTTAAGCTATAATCACATCACAATACAAATTTCATCTTGCCGAATAATTATAAGGAATGTCATCACTGATTGCGTATGCAATATCTATGTTATTACGCCATGAATGAGAAGTTTCGAAGCACTGTACTTACTTTTTTGATATCGGCATCTTCCTCGATTTCTACTTGCTGCTTCTCCTTCGGTGTCTTAACTGTAATTGTGATCTTTTTAGGTTCTTCCTGGCCTTCTGCCATTTTATCAAATCTAGATGACTCTGTACTTTGGCGGAATAGCAAAAATATATAGCACTAAAAATTTGACGACTAGCTGTTACTACAGATAATTTTAAAACTGAGTGGAATTAGGATGACTATAGATAAATTATATGCGCTATCAGTATGCCACGACCTGCCATCTGGTGAAAAAAATCCTAATGTGGGCATTTTTGATTTGGGTGTTCTGAATGATTGTCGTGCCCACACACTAGAAATAATCATAATGTTCGAATAACTTTCTTGAATGCTGTGCTTATTTTGAAAATTGTCCTTAAAAGTTTGTAAAATTATAAAAAATATCTTTATGAAAAAATGTTTACCTCACTATAAATAACTATAATTATAATATTTTTATGTATTGCATATTAAAAATTATGTCTATTTCAGTAATGATTCGCAGAGTATCGGTATTTATTTAATTAAATAAAAGCTTCCGCAAAGATACCAAATTCATTGTGACAAAATCACAATCATAGCCAAGGTACCTATTTTCCATAAAATTACTACGCAAAATCTTTTCATGTTTGTGTCAACGTCATACATAACTGACAGCTAATTACTAAAAAAAAACAAAAAACAAAATCTAAGAATGTTCTTGGCAAATTCTTTATGAAATTAGTAATTAATACAGTCAAGTAAGTAATGATTTTCCTTTAAAAAATAATATGAGATAATTATATTGCATGGATTATTTTTATTGCAGCGGAATTTTCGATGTTACAATTGTATTCTCCTTATTGTTTTATTTTTATTGAAGCTTTGTTATTGCATGCTTGAAAATGCCTAAAAGTATATATTAAACTTTCTGTATGTAACAAACAAATCACAACATAAATGGAGGTAAGAAAACATAGAATTACAAAATTATATAGTAGTATTCGGTATGTTTTAGTTAAACATGTTTTCAGTTTAAATTGCCTGAAAGTATTTTGCACGACGAAGACCAACTATCACAACGTAGTTCTAAGCCGACATTTTCGGTGCCAGTTCAACGAAAGCACGAAAAAAACCAGGGTATGTATATCTTTCCATGATTACTATACATTGACTTAAAGAATGCGCCATGGTTACCTATAGCACGAACATTTAACTTCAGATGACAAAACCGCATCAGAAAAATTGACAAATGGAGAAACTCCTGAGAATATAACATCCTTGTTAATGAAAAGCTATGATGCAAAACTGTATGGTGAAGATGACACATCACAACCAACCTCTCGAGTTGCCCCATTCATACCTATTGAACCCACAAGGAAGAAAAAGAAAAGAAAGAGGTTTGTCCTTATTGTATATTGGTTTAAATTTCTAAATAAATAGTAAAGTTACTGTTTATCTAATTGAAACATAAATAGGGTGTTATACAAAGCCCTATATTGCTTGTAACATATTAAGAGATCCTGATCTGGCTGTATGTCTAGTGTCTTTATTGGAGGTGAGGACAATACACATTATCTTCACCCATATTGTACTTATAAATAGATTAATGATAAAATAGTTTAATGGCCATCCCTTTCATGGGATGTTTTTAGAGCACCTTAAAATGTCTTATGAAGCTTGACATAGCTTAACATTTAGCAATATGCCGAGGTCGTTTACAAGTATGCCACCAAAGCCTTTTTACTGTTCTGATTGTATGTCTGCACTCAGCTACCACAGTAAGGAACCATAGGAATCCTATGTTCATGTATCAGTGTACACATTTTATAAACAAACCTCAATGTCTAAGAAACCTATTTTGTGAACCAACACTATGCTCCTATGGATTGGAAATCCAATTTGAACAAAAATTTTCATCCAGCGCTTGCCATGTGAGACACCGTTTGTAAGTAAGTTGTCTTTTGAACATAACAAAATCATGTACATTCAACAATACTTTCTCGAATTTCAAAGAATATTTTATAAATTGTATTTAACAGTAAGTAGACATTCTCTCTTGATAAAATATTCAAATTTCTTAAGACTCGAAAACCAGACCTGCATGTTGGAGAATGTTTTGAAGAATATCACACAATGGAGAATCGAAACACATAATTATTAATTTAAAAAATATCACTAGATGACTGTATTGAATAAACATATATATCTAAAGTTCCCAAAAGAATTACTAAATCTGGTTTATCCATTGTAATCTTGCTGCTATCCCTGCTGTTTTGACGTAAATTAATTCGAACCATTTAGTACAACCCATTTAATACAACCTCAATTTAATACAATGTTAATAAATGTTGGTTCAATTGACTTAAATAGTTCTCTACTACATATTGATTGTTTCCGCGACTACTGAGACCATAATTGTTTTACTTTTACTTAAACTTGTAGATCTCAAATATCAATATGTCTCACCAACTGCCGTTATGAGTCCATACGCAAAGTGGCTAGTGCATTTGGCATGCGAGAGGTGTCAGAGGAGGACGCATGGAACTTTTACTGGACTGACATGAGTGTGTCCGTTGAGAGAGCTAAGGAGATGAAGAGGTTTCAACGAATCAACCATTTCCCTGGTATGCTGGAGATTTGTAGGTGAGGTTTTTAATTGAAATCTAGTAAGTTACTTATTGATTAATGTCTTTTAAACTTCAATGTGGTTGTTGTAATTTTACTCATATTTGTATATGCTCATGTAGAAAAGGACAATAAATATCCTATTTGGATGTAGATCTACTGATATAACTAGAAAATAGATGTTTGATTTAAATTACAAAAGAAAATTTGATATGTGAATCTATATGAAAATGTAAAAATTTTATTATACTGTCACACCAGGTCTCTAATGGTGTAGGCAAGGTGCACTAACTGCCAAATATCTATATCCTTATGCACCTGACATGCTTGTTACTGTCATTAAAATTTTTTTACAGAAAGGACCTTCTCGCACGTAATTTAAACAGAATGCAAAAAATTTATCCTAAGGAATACAATTTTTTTCCAAAAACATGGTGTTTACCTGCTGAGTGAGTGTCCTAACATATTCACATTTCATTTGATCCATATTGTTTCAACAATTTAATAATATCAATATTTTAGTTTCGGTGAAGCCTTGAATTACAGTAAATCAAGGAAGAATAAAACATTTATAATAAAACCAGAATGTGGAAGTCAAGGTCGGGGCATATATCTGACAAAATCATTGAAAGATATAAAACCTACAGATAAACTTATTTGTCAGGTATTTTTATAAACACTAATAATTAGTTTTCTTGTATATATACAGATGAATGTAATTTACATTTATCATTCTTTTTCTAATCCAAAATTTTTAATTTGCTCTGCACACATTTTTCAAACAGCATCCAGGCAGTGTGAGTGTTATGATTCAGTACAGATACAATTTTTATGTCTCAAACAATCAAGATTAGTCATAGGAGCATAAAATAAATTGCCTTTTAGTGAGTCCCTTTGCTTAAAAATGTTTTTGATTTTTAGGTGTACTTGTCAAAGCCCTACTTGGTTGATGGTTATAAGTTTGATATTCGGGTGTACACCCTTATAACATCATGTGATCCACTTCGAATATTTGTGTACAATGAAGGTCTAGTAAGGTGTGTATCAGTTCTTTTGTGTGTATAATTAAAATAGTAAATTATAGTGTATTATTTGATAAACATCGATGTAATCAAACAAGCAAAATGTTAAACCAGTGTTTCTTTGGTTTAACATCGTTTTTATTGATATATTGGGTGAGTATACTGCTGGACTCAGAAGACTAAGGACTTGAAAGAGTGGCGTTGATTAGGAGAGGCCTATATCCAATAGTGGACATCTAGAGGCTGATGATGATGATGATGATGAAATGTGTAAGCCCAGATATAAATATGTTTCCACTCCTGTCTAACTTTCTGA
>DWME01008414.1:0-11737 GCA_018244795.1 Parelbella ahira ahira
GTACACTCCCACGTTTCACCAGTTACGTTTAAGTCCCATGGAATAGGTGGTGAGCCTATTGCCATACACCGGGCGCAGATCCAGACTCCGAGTCACTACTAGAGATTCTAAATTAGAAAAATCCGGTAGCACCCGACCCGGGATTTGATTCCAGGACCTCCCGATCGGCAGTTGCTGATCACACCAGCTGTTAGATTATTAAGAAAATAAAACATATTATATGTCCATATAATAATATATCCGAACTAAACTATATCTCAATACTTATGTAAATTTGAAATTAACGATTTGCTCTCGAAATGTAGCGATCAATTAAAGTAGAGATTGGTTCTGGTCCAGCAAAAACAGTGGGTACTTAGCGTCCACAGCTCGGGAGGACGTCCTCGAAATATGCATAGCGGATCTTCAGATAATGAGCAGTGAGGGGCGAGGGGGTTGGGGTTAAATAACTCCTTGCAACCCCTTTGAGTGCGTCATAGTACTCTTTTTACCAAATGAATAAATCGATGAATTCTTAAATGTCTAGATTAGCCTGAGTTGTGCCCGGTGTATTGATGACTTTAGCATCTATTCCATGGAACTTAAACGTAATTGGTGAAACGTGAGAGTGAACTGCACTCCTCTGCCTACCCTGTGTGGATTACAGGCGTGATGTTACGTTTTTAATCGTTATTATTCCACAAAATTATCAGTACTGATAAAAAACTGCCATTAAGAATCCACGAATGCGACAATACTCTTAACTGATATTATGCCAACTTCCGACAGTGAATTAATTCATTTCTTTTCCATCTCAGATCCTACACCACCCTCTAACGAAAGGAGTAAGAATATCAAGTATTATATCATTGCCGTCATCAGCCTACTTCCGTCCACTGTTGGACAAAGGCCTCTCCAATGGCACGCCATTCATGGAGACCGCGACTTGGCAAACGTAGCGTAGGACGCCCTCCAGCTAGGTGGAGTGACGATATACGCGAAGTGGCTGGCAGTGGTCGGATGCGAATAGCTGAAGATCGAGCTCAGTGGCGTGCCATTGGCGAGGCCAAATATTATATCGCCGTCATAAAAACTCCAGCATTACGGACAATAAGCGAGTATCGATCGGCGTTAATTTGAAATTTAAATCGTCCCGGAGTAACAAACTGCGCCGGACCATTAAAATGAATACAGCGATGCGTCAGTGTCGTCGGCAAGTCGAATAAATATTCAAACGGAAAAACAAAGGATTCGACGGGAAATGTTTTTTATAAAAGCGCAATTTTTCATTTAATACCGCGCCGAGACTATTTGTCATCGAGAATTATAAGCGCCGCGGTGTTTCGGTACGGTTTCGCTTGGAAAAAGTTATGTCGCTAGATGCTAACGACGGCCGCGTCTCGCTTTGAGGAAGGCTCTTAACGGCTTGCGATAATATTAGCTTGTTTTATTTTAACTTCTTAGCTTAGGCTGTGTAAGGATTTTTTTCAAAAAGTCCACTTTAAAAAAAATGTTGGACAGCAGTTAAATTTTGTTTTAAGTGGAACTGATTTATGAACGACATTTTGCCGTTAAACAGCATTTGTTTTATGGTTGCTTTTGAAGTGTAGGTCCTTCCTCATGAGCTCCCGCCGTTTGCAGCGAGAACGCGGCGAGGACTGGATCTATTGAAAAATAAACGTAATGTCACGCCTGTAATCCCCGAAGGGGTAGACAGAGGAGTATCGTACACTCCCATTTTTCACCAGTTACGTTTAAGTCCCATGGAATTGGTAGTGATCCTATTGCCATATACCGGGCACAGATTCAGACTCCGAGTCACTACTAGAAATTCTAAATTAGAAAAATCGAATAGCACCCGACCCGGGAATTAAACCCAGGACCTTCCGATCGGCAGCGGTTGCAACCGCTCGACCAACGAGGCAGTCATGTCAAAATCAAATGCAAATCAAAACAAAAGCAATGTCAAAATCGTTGAATGAAAATGATTCATTGGGTAATTTTATTCTGTTTTAGTTCGAAGCAGTAACGCCTTGCTTTGCCAGACAAATGTCATTAGGCGATTGTGACCTTTGGAGCCGCTGAAGAAAATTCCACACAATATTGAGATTTTCCGCGTAGTCTGTAACGATTCAGTAATGCCGCGAATCGCTTGAATTACGACTCGAGTTCTTAGTTAACTCAGCGATATATCACATGTTATGATATCCATTAATGGTAAAGGAAAAGAGTCGTTATCATAAAATCACTTTAATTCCCGTGCGTGGTAGGCAGAGAGTACTGAATGCAAAATATATAGGTATTTTTTTTCAAAGCTGAGAGGTAGGACTGTTTTTTTTTCTTTTTTTTTTTAAAGAGTGCCGGGAGCTTTTTCAGCCGGTTTTTTCTCTCGGTCTACATAAGACTAAAAGAGGCGTTCAAAGCCGATAAATATTATATAATATATATATAAATAGGTCCACTGTTGGATGAGATACGTTATGAAGTTCATTAAGTGTATTTATATACCTTATAATGAATAAAAACTTTTGAATTTGAATTGAATTTGATGTAGTTAGGGAAACTAAACACGAAGCGTTTTGAAGAAGTGATTTGGTGTGGAGCATACCAGTCTGACAATGATAGAGTCAGTCCCTCATTGACCAGCACATTGTGTGATGATTGGAAAGTGCATTTGTCCTCTCCTAACCCCTAGAATTTTTATTGATATAATCATAACTATTTTATTGTGGCTGGCAGTGATTGGATGCGAAGAGCTGAAGATCGAGCTCAGTGGCGTGCCATTGGAGAGGCCTATGTCCAGCAGTAAACGGGAGTAGGTTGATAATGATGATGATGATGATGATGAAAGAAATAGAAGAAGAATAGAGTGCAGCTACGGGTATTATAAATAAGAAACATGCATTGAGCACCAAACGGACTGAATATCAAACAGTTAAAATTGAATATTAATACAGATCCAATATACGCCAACACGAGAACACAGCTTGTTAAATTAACCTCGGAAGCGAAGTGCGCGTTAATAAATTACCACGTTGTACGTTCCCGCCCCTTTTATTCAATTAAATTTAATGAACGCACCTAAATCAGACGTCTGTGCCGAGCAACTGAGCCAATTTGCCCTTGAATCAAGTTCAATTCCAACGAGTAGGATCTTCTATTGCTGTACGATCAGCGATTGTGCAATGATCAACTGCGTTATCGACCATTGTACAATTCAATTGGTGGCCAATGGCAAAGGTGAGCACTTAAAATGTCGCACATCTTGCTTCTATTATTTATTGTTAAATTTATTTTAATTTGGGAAATAGTTACGTATGATGAAAACGATGGATATAGAATGAGCACAAGTTTTATATTTGAGATTCAGTGCTCTCTGCTTACCCCGCAAGAAGTCTGACGTGATTATATAATAACAACAATAAATCGTTTAATTTTAAGCGACACCTAAACAAACAGTTTTTTAACTTAAGTTAAAAAAATGTGCTTTCTCTAATAATTAGTCTGCATGAAAAGCGTGACGCAAGCACTTTATTCGTGCCAATACTGTTTATAGATGGAACCTGACAAACAAGCAAATTTTCAACACCATCTGTCTTATCACTTAAAGCAAAAAACACATATAATCGCTCTGCCGTAACCGCGTCACAGTGCAACTATTGCAAGTACGTGACACATTTGGCGATTGTGACCAATTATTTCGACAGTACTTCATTTTTTATGAAGTAACATATCTACCAATAACGCACTGTAGAAATCCTAGACTAATAAAACCTCTACGAACGGTCAATATACATCAACATAACTTACATATAAAGCGCCTCAACGCCTCTCGTTCTGACAGGAGACCAGTCCAACAATAGAATAACAAAGGAGTTAACAATGACATATAAACAGTGTTTTTTAGACTTTATATTATCAAAAATGTGTTAAAACCTTTTTTAGGTCACAAATATTTTTTACACACACACAATTACAACATCTTAACGTGCCGAACAAGACATGACAATGCGGGTAACACTGTACCTAGAGCCGTATAACCCTTTGTATGCAATAATGAGTCAACACGTTGCGCCCACCGTACCTTGATGTGGCTTTTGTTTAACGAAACATAATTGGGTGTTAATTTCTTTGTATTGAACCGTTGTTGGGAGTTGCGAGATGACCAATCTATATATATACTTGCACCATGACTATCGACTTCTTTGGCAGCCATCGTAATAATTATGTTACGAAATGCTTCATGGAATTTTTATATTAATTTTGAAGGTCACATTCAGTTATCATAAAGCAGGAATCCTTTAATTAAATACAGAATGGTAATGTAAATGTATTACTCGTTTCTGTTTTTTATTAATTGTAATAACCGAGCAAACTGTATTAAGTTACGCGCGCATAAATACTAACAACGAATTAGTATGATTGTATAATTATTTACTGTAAGTTAATGTTAATTTGTAGAAACAATAAGGTACAGTTATAATAAAAAACATGTTTCTAATAATAATAAAAATATTTGCCTTGATATATCATATATGCACGCTTTCTTACAAAAATACAAAAAACATAACATCACGCCCACATTCCCCGACGGGATATGCAAAAAGCCAGGTTCTCTCAATTAAGACGCCATTGCAATCACTGGACCAATGGAGTAGTCAATACTGATAAAAGTAATATATCAGTAATTCACATATAAATAATTTAATTCGCAAGTGAACAACTCCGATGGCTCCAATAGAATGTACCGCAAGCATGAATCACTAGAAGCTTACATTCGACACTGTTAAATAAGTTTCCGTAGTGTAGCGGTTATCACGTGTGCTTCACACGCACAAGGTCCCCGGTTCGATCCCGGGCGGAAACAGGTGCTTTTTTTTGTTTCCTTTATCGATAATTTTTAGTTACAGTTTACTAAACATATAAATTAATAATATATAACTTTTTTTTAAATATTATTCCTTATAAAACTTGAAAACTAAAAACTTCTCTCCTAAAAATGTACACAATGATTCCACGTTAAGTCTGGAAGATACGTAGTAATTTAATTATTGAATATTTAATTTATGCGGATAAACTAATTTTGTAGTTTGCAATTTAATTAATATGCGTTACACATGAGGAAGAGGCTTATAAGAATTGCATAACATGGACAGGTTGGTTGAGGAAGGATTTAGTGTTTGAATCGCGATAATGGTGCGGAAGAACGCTGACAATATTGTATGTAAGTAAGTGGGTGCTAAGCAGTGAGGCAATGCAAGCGCGAGAAAAATTCTTAATTGAAGTGAGGCAAGTGCGAGAGCGAGAAAAGTTCTTAATTGAATTTTTATCTTCACGCCTGTATTCCTCGAAAATACAGGCAGAGGTGTGTAAAACACTCCCAGTAGGTACATTCTATGTTCCACCAAAGAATAAGAGATAAGCCCATTATCACATAATGGATACCTACAAATCCACACTCCCAGCTACTCTAGGACAGAGAAAGAGCCCGATGATGATGGGATAAAAATCCGAAATTTTTTATCTGCACAAAATAATCAATACATAACCATTATTGCCACAAAATATATATTTCTACTAACATTTCATAACAGTCATTTTACTGAATTCAAATTAGGTTTTAATTTACTTTCATATTCAATATGAAGAAAAAAGATACAGATATTTTGACAATATTGGTCACTTCACATCAGGTCACCAACGGGCGCCTTTTTATATTAAAAGGCAAGGCAAACAGACGGACGGCCCACGTGATCTAATTAATATCTAAAGCAAGAATTGAATCGTGTCCTCAGAACGGAAATTTATGACCTAATCACAAACATTACAATGAAAAAATGACTAAGGCTTATATTATCAATTATAATCCAATGTCAATTTTTTTGGATAAACTGGATGTCGATCGAATCGAAATCGATAAAATGTACACGCAAACCCTACAGGAGTCCGACACAGTTGGTAATTAAGTTTAGAAAGTGGTGTGCCTAGTAGAGCACATGGCAGAGACAATTTCTAAATTGACCACAACGCGGAAGGTCACCGACCACGATAAGCAATCAATCCATCTTGCGCTGAACAAACTGATCTAAATACGAGATTCGTAAGGCCGTTTACACACTAAAAAAAGGCACACTATACTGACTGAATTTAATAAGATAACTGAGGATGTTATACTCTTTTACCGAATTTTGAATGGCGAATTTTACCTAATTTTAAATGAAGCGAGTGACGAATATTGATGAAGCACATCAGGTTTATAAATGTAGACGTATTTTTTTGGGAATCCAGTGTTCTTTGCTTGCTCTGTTAGCGACCTGGCGTTATGATACAACAATGCACATAAATATTGATAACCGTTACTATCGAATTAGTAGAGACGATTTTAGAATTCAAAATTTATTTTCAATCGATTCGAAATGGAAATTGTGTAATATTTTATTATTTGAATTACAATAGGCTACCACATGCTTTAGAATGCCTTCGGCCTGTGAAGAGACACAGACCTACACGATAAATATGCTTAAATTGTTTGTCTACTTAATGTAATATACTATTTAACGCATATTAACGCGTATTAACGCATATTAACGCATATTAACGCGTATTTTATTAACGCATCGACTTTTTTAGTCATAAATATTGATTAAACATTAATATACACATATGTACTTAGTGGGAGGGAATGTAAAATTTTTAAATATCGTCATACTACTTTAGAGGCACTCTATTTATGTATAATATATAAAAAATATACAATAATATACATCGCAATTTAATTTCAAATCACAATTATATTCGAAGTTTATATAAATTATTAGTAAGTTCACATAACTTTAATTACAACTGTACAACCCGCCAAATCCACACGCTAAAACACCTGTAACACACGAACGTTTCGCAACATCGCACATATGTACATTAACTTGAGCAATCAGCAATAAAATGTCGTAACTCAGTACGAATCTAGCTTTAAACAAACTTCCTCTCTTATCTCTTAAGTATAACCAAGTTTTATACTCACGAGATAACCGAATAACACAAATTAGGCAACGCGTAAGATTATCGCGTTTCTTATCACAATGTTTCAAAAGTTATCAGCTTGTAAAAGGAGAATGCAATATTCCTAATTCTATGAGCGTGAATAGAAAATTAGGACATGATAAATACTTCTTAGAACTCCCTCATATACGTCCCAGTTTGATTTGCAACGCAGTAGTAATTCTTGGTTCGCAAGTAAATATAAATATTATAATACTTATATATTAATATTATAGCTATTTAGTGTCAATATTAGAATCTCTCAGAATAAGTTTTAGTTTAATAGTACAACAACAACAACAACAACAAACAACAACAACAGCCTAGCTCAGTCCACTGTTGGGCGTTGGCCTCCCTTAATGAGCGTCATCGCGCCCTGTCGTCGGCTTGTCGCAACCAGCTTCTGCCTGCAGCCTTCTGCAGATTGTCATCGAACCGAGCCAAAGCGCGTACGTTTGCCGAGACGCGATCTCCACTCTAGAAATCGCTTACTCCGCCAATTGTCCGTTCTTCGGCAGATCTGACCAGCCCATTGCCATTTTAGGGTGTTAACCCTTTGAGCTATGTCGATGTCCTTGGTTCTCCGTTGAAGTTTCATTTCTGATTCTATCCTTCAGAGAAACTTCCTCATGAATATGCGTTTATGAGTAGTAAAGTAAATATTCTTATGTAAAGGAATATTCTTATGTAATGTTCAAGTCTTATCTATTTCGATATACTGAATCTTTCGTAGTTCATGTTAAAGGGCTTATTTATATATAATCAACTAAGATAAACATATGTAAATGAGGCGTTATTACTGAATCCAACATGAATATTATACGTAAACGGAACTAAGGGAGCAGAAATATCAACGATGTTGTACAAGCGATCGTACGACGAACTTGTCGCAGCAAACAACGGGACGTTCCGACAGCGACGAGGCGTTGCGACCACCACCGCCCACGCATTCGTAACAGCTCAACTGGAAAATAAAGTATGCAACGGTGGACAGACCGACCTGAACCGGTATATTGACGTAACAGGGAAAATACGGATAATTTAATGCATCTGATGTAACAAGACTGTAGTCATTAGAAGTAGAGCCATGGATAGGACACTCGGGGACTATGTGAATTACGCAGAATTTCGATTGCCCCAGGGTTGCAAATTGAGTGTAGGCTATTGTCGATGGTAAATTCAACGATCACCCTTTTTTATATTAACATTTAACTTGGTATAACATGATTTAGATCATTGTAAAAAAATTAAAATATCATCGTGTATAGAGTAATTTTTTGTATACAGCCAAACGAGTCATGTGATGGTAAGTAGTCAACGTCGCCAATGAACGATTGCAACACTCGGCGAGTGACGTATGTGATGTTGGTTTTGAAGGAGAGCTCTGTTTGCATTTTTCTTGATGAAACTCATGTCGAAACACTTCGTGAGTACCATTTCTGTGTTATGGGGATTCAGGACTTCTCAGTGTCATATTAACGTTGACAGCGAATTAGATTCATTGATTGAAGTTTTTAAAAGCAGTAGTTAGTTTTGACAGAATAATGTACACGTTATGTTTGAAACCTAAAACCTGCAAACAATTTCAAGAATTTAAAGAATGTATGTTATATCTTAAGTTTGATGGTCGCCTATTAATTCAACCTCTCGAATTTCTAGTCGCAGCATATAATCAGAGTGTATAGAATCAATGCAGTAGATCAGGTTTCGTATCGGCGACTTCATTCAAGGAAAGCCTTAAAAATAAAACAATATTTAGTATTCATATTTGAAGTTCAAAAGTGAAACCATATCGGGTGATAGGGATAATTAACAAAAACTCTTGTCTTTGGAACAGCAATGAATGACAAGAGATACGTCAATTTAAACAACGTACATGCGTGGTTTCATAATTTGCAGTTAAAGCCGTCCGCTAGTAATTTCTAACTGCCGTCAATACATTTAAAATTACAATTAATTTATTGATGCTCTGCCACTATTTGTTCACCGTTCACCTGTTTGCCGCTCTTTTATCAGCAACTTTGATATAGATATAACTAATTAACATAAGACTGCCTTGTTGGACGAGTGGTTGCAAGCGCGACTGCTGATCGAGAGGTCCTGGGTTCAAATCCTGAGTCGACTTTTCTAATTAAGAATTTCTAGTAGTGACTCGGATTATGGAATTGTGCCCCGTGTATGGCAATAGGCTCACCACCCATTACATGGGACTTAAACATAACTGGTAAAACGTGGGAGTGTACTAAACTCCTCTGCCTACCCTTTCGGGAATTACAGGCGTGATGTTACGTTTAATTAACATAACCCTAAGCACTGCTAACATTATCACTTATTCATACATTGAGTGTTTTGTCTTTGTTAAATTATGATAGAGGGACAAACGGCTATTATACCTGTTAATATTGTGTAAGAAGCTACAATAAGATTAACGGTTAACGGAACACTCGTACCTCACTGGAAACAAATTTACAGGAGTTTACGACACGAAACCTATTGTCCTCACCGCTAATTGAGCGTCGTTCTCGGGACATTGTTTTTACGACGCCATCTTATTTTCACTGTTACCGGCCGGTTTCGTAATCGAGAACACGTAAATTTGTTTGATTAGTTTCGAAAATTGTGTGTGTGTGTTTCGAAAATTTTACTAAGTACACAGTATCAAGACTGGATACCGGCTTACGTTGCGTCTATTTATATCGATGTTATATCGTTATCATTTTATCGATATTGTAATTAATGTTTTATGTATTTACGACGAAAAAGAAATGTATTTTTTTTTACTAATACAGTCCTAAGAAAAGATAACATAAATAGAAAATTCGATGTCAGTACCTTTTTATGGCGAAATATTAGTTGTGAAACAGCTTGATATGATGTAACAGTTTTAGTACTAATATCCTCCTGTTTCCTAGAGTCGATGCTCAGCAACACTTCTCGCGTAGGCGGGTATACCAATAGCCTGGTTTCCGATAACGACGGCTGTTATCACCAACCTAGCATGCGTAACAATGTGCTACAACATCAACAAAAGTACTTCAGGTTCGAGGTACATGGCAGCAATTTGCCCATATCGCTCATATATTGGTCAGTATCAACGATAGCACAACAATAACCATATAACATGACGTAAGCAGCGATAGCCAAGTGGGTACACTTCCACTTCGGAGATTTGCGGTTCGATTAGAGCCATTTAATTTTATTATCAAGAGGCATATACTGTTTGACTCTTGGAGTGTAATGCTCCCACATTTCAGCAGGTACGATATACAACCCATGCAATAAACTGTGACAATATTGCCCTACGCTGGGCACAAATCCAGACCTATGGCTCTTACTGGGAATTTCAAAAACCAAGACCTTTTATTCAGCAGTCGCACTTGCAATTACCAGACCTACGAGGCACTCAAGTCTGCCATACCGTACTTGGTTAACGTCGTAAACATCACCGCGGAGACCGTCGCACAGTAGAACAATAAGAAGGGAATGTTAGGTTAAGGCGTCAATCATTCTCAATCCGAGCGGTGATCGCTAACCAGTGACTTGGAGCAATTGGAGTTTATGTGCATGATACATCGATCAAAACTTCTGTATTCAAGAAACAATAAGTGCCTAATGATTATGTATTCTTCGTCGATTGACCAGCATTACCATATATGTATGAAAATATTCCTTCTTAGTTCATTTGTTACACAGAAAAATATCATTTCATATTAGCCACTGTTCACATTCGTACGATTCTGACATCACATGGTAACAATTTCTACTCCCTTATTCAGTGGAAGAGATAAAAACACCTGAAAGTCAGGAGACTCCAACCTCACAATAGCTAAAATTGAACTGCTTCCTTTTGTCTGTAATACCTAAGATTTTTATTAATGTATATCCTATTATTCTGCATGTATTATTATTTTCATTTAGATGCAATCAAACCTATAATTGTTATTAACATCCATATATGTCAGGAAAAGACATATGTGCAAAATAGGTATCATACAGATAAATAATAATGGAATAAACGACTATGGTTCAGTGGCTACTACTTTTTTTACATTATCACCTACACTTTATTTTTTTCTGTCACCAACAACAGGTTTCATATAACAACAAATTAAATATATGTCACATTGGGTCTAGTAATTTGAGGGATGGTTTTACACATAGTTAACCTATCATTGTTTAGAGCCAGAAGATAAAGAGAAGGTAACCATCCCTATTCATCTGGTGTTTTCGTGTTACATGTGTGTAACACGAAGTGAGTTATGATTATATTACCATCACATAGTACTAATAAGAATGTAAATGTTTCTTTGTCACTTTACTCGAATTATAACATAATACCTAAAATATTGAAAATGCCACTCAAGAGTCCCTCTGATGTTCTTAAAGGCAATAAAAACGAATAAAAATACTTCTTGTGTATGCACCATTCCTATATACCAAGACTTTAACATAGAAAAGTGAAACATCACCTTGTTCCCTTAATATTTTCAAAAATAACTTGAAAATATATTTTGAAAAATTACTATTTTTTAAGTATCAAACACCTACAACCAACTTTAAACATACTGTGGGTATAAGACTGTTCATGTTAGTTAGTCCAATTAATATCAGTTATTACTTATTAGTGAGATTGTTTTTTCAATTCTTTTATTATTCCAGTGATCAATGTGGGTCTCCTCTCAGAATGATAATATAATAATCGACCCATAGTCATTCCACT
>DWME01008415.1:0-11737 GCA_018244795.1 Parelbella ahira ahira
TGAAATTGCTCGTTTCAAGCAAAATATTATAATGATGAAAGCATTACTAGTTAAGTGTAGCAATATTTGCGGCAAACTTCTAGGTTGTCAAATCTAATCTCAAAATTAAATACATTTTTTTATTTAAATAAATTAAATAATTAAAAAAATTTAAACAAAAATTTGATCTTTCAGTAACTGTTGAAGTGATTCTAAATTATACACGAAATATGACATGTAATAAAAATGGTTAAAATAAACAAGTTTAATAGATATATACATAGGTACAAGAAGGTAATGGGTTCAATGATGACCAAAATTTGCACGCAAGTTCAACGCGACTGTGACCTACTATTTTGAACAGGTTTTAATGACGTACGTTGCACTTACATCATACAATGTTGATTCATACTGGAAAGAGTAGTTGGCATTCAAAATCACTATCCATTTCGGGAAAAGAATCGTCATTGAGGCAACATTTTTGTTTCCAATACAGTTTAATTTAGACACGACACCACGACACGGAAAATTGTACGCACTCGTAATGAAAATAATATGACATCCCCATGAATGTAGCATACATTCATGGGGTTGTCAGGTTATAAATACACATATACACATACATACCCGTATATAATTCAAGGTAGGTCTTCAGGTAGAATTTGCTAATCCTTCCGGTGGCAACTCCTAATCTGGATGGTTAATGGGTGTAGAATTAATAGATACATGACTAGTAAATTGGCATCTAGTGGCCAGTGTGGTAGTATATTTATGTAGCTGATACGATACAAAAAATATTAAAACATTTGTCTGTTTCAGATGGAGGGGAGATTTTTATACTTAGCACCTCTGGTGCTCCTCGCTCTTGGTTCCGCTGAAGGTAAGTTTCAAAATGTGTGTACCTACTTTACTAGCACAGATTCATAACGTTATTGTTAGTTAACTAGGAATTCAGTCACTTAATCGTGGTCTATATATTGGGAACTCAATATTTTCAAATTTAACATACATAACTTTGTGTTTCATAAAATACTAAAAGAATTACCTGACTAATAAAATCATATTTATTTGGTCCCTATACTCCATCGAGTATCAGTAGTTAGAATTTACGAACTCTTTTTAATGCGTCCGGACTAGTAGTGGCATGCATGAATTTTTCGTAGGAAAAAAAGATGTTCAAGAATTCTCTCAAATCAAGTACTTATGTAGTTCCGGCTTGCGAATCAAGACAAAGCTGTCAGCGTCACAAGCGCAAACCACGCGGAAGTGACTTACAAGTGTTATTAATCAAGCATTCAGATGTAACATTGTAATTATAAAATCAAATACACGGGGGCGTTTTATTCATAACATATTGTATTTTTTGCAAATCTATACAAAACGGCTTATATCTTTTATGGTTATTGTAATGTTAAAAGATTGTCGATTATTCATATCTTCCTCAATGTTACCTACCTGTTGCATTTAGCGGACCGTTACTCACGATTAGGCTATTAATTTGATAAGCATATCTATGTAGAATTACTGTCTTTTAATCAATAGAATAATGTTTTTTATTACATACTATAAAGGTACTTTCCTTGATAAATAATAATCGACCCATTTGTCATTCCATTGTTGGAATATGGGTCTCCTCTCATATTGAGAGGATTAAGGCCATAGTCTGCCACGCTGGCCAAGTGCGGGTTGGCAGACTTCACACACCTCAGAAAATTTTTTTTTTTTCATTATCAACTTGGTGACTTCCAATATCGGGCATAGGCATCCCGTGAAGTGTTTTTGTCCATTGTCGGAAATACAGCTGTACGTAAGTATGTAGGAAAAACATAATGAAAGGACATGCCTGATAGGGGAGTCTAAAATCTTCGTAACCGGAGTGCGACTTTGAACAGAATGACGAATATTGGAGATGCATTTCAGTTCTGTGAGGATAGAGGAATTTGGCACACGATGCTTTCCGAAAACCCATTAATTTAAAACAAATTCTTAGCTACAAGCAATCACCATCAACACAAAAACAAGAGGGGAAGGGGATAAAAAGGGAGGGGGCCGATCACCGCATCAGTTAAGACCTGGATATTGCATAACATGGTAAAACTATTTCAAGCAGTATCCCGAAACAATCCAGTCATACAAACAGCTGGTGAAGAGTTTCAGAGGAAGCTGTCGAACCCGCAACACATTCCACGGACCATAAAACTAATCAAAAAGAATGTTACAACACACACATACCCACACACATATATAACCATGCCAAGGTATTTTTACACATCATAGTTCCCCAATAAAACGTTGACCTGATTTAACGCCGGTTCTAAAAAAGGTTTATATTTCTCTTTATAGTCTGTTCATAATTAAAACACAGTTATCTACTACCGGGATACGAAGCCCTTTAAACACGTACATACAATACAATACAAATACAAATGAATAAAATACACCACATACAAAAGTACATACACGAATAAACGATGACCTTGGGCTTTCTTTCTTATCCTAAAAAAAACATCGTGCAGATTATCTATTTGGAATAATCAATATTAAACCATAAATTAACTATCGTTTAACAAACCTACGTTGAAGTCTATAAACGAGTGGTCACTTAATCACGAATGCGACCAACATCGCCCATACATCATAACACATGACAATGGGACGATAATATATTCTATTGCGTTGCAACAAAATAATAGTTCCGCCATGTCACGTACGCAGTGACAGACGGACAGACGCCCTGACACTAAGCACTGCAATAACGCTTACTATATACACAAAAAAATATATGTAGAAAAGTGCGCATATACAACTTGATACTCGTTGACCGCGTAAAGAAGCTGCTTTGTGGGAAAGAGTATTGGAGTAAAAATGAGAAAGCGTATGTTTTAATCCAATAGCAATACAGATATATAATGCGATTGTAGAAAGATTCAGGTTTCATGATTCACCCATCTTGACCGAATAAGCAAAGTCAAGTCAGTCAGAGTCAGAGTCAAAAGTCTTCGAAGGCGTACGTGTTTGAAAAGAGTCATTGAAGAAGAAGCATGTCGGATCTGTAAGGATGGATATATTTGGCAGTCAGTGCTCTCTGCTTCCCGCGTAAGAGATCTGGGACAACAATATAATAATGAAATATATGGTACTCCAAAGAAGCTGTGTTTTCAGTTAAAACGCAATTGCATATTGCCACCGGTTTGAATAAGGATCAATGTTAGGTAAACATGGACTGTAGATAAGTTGAAGTCATGAACAACCTATTTAAATTGGTTAGAATTGTCATGAATCATTTATACACCAATTTCGATAGATTACCAGTTCTATGCAGTGTGAATTCTATGGCAAGTTGTAGAGACATCTAGATTCCGCACACACCACACCTGCCCAGTCAGTATAATTAGCCCCTGAACACTAAGTTGGGGCCAGTGCGATGCAAATCGATCGCATGTACGCGCTGTCGGTACTAAGTCCACATTAAATAGAGATACACTGAATTGACATGTATAATTGCGTGAATTATGCAAATTCGCCGATCGTGAGTCTTCGAACTGAACACTGGTTGGTACACTCTTTCTATTTATGTACATTTATACATAGGTACATATATTGAACAATCTATTAAGGTTTGTGAGTAGTTGTTGAATGTGCCTACACTTGCGTCTGAATAAAAATAATAAATTTTTCCAACGTAAAAAATATTCTATAGCCTTGTGAGGACTATGTTAATTTTCATTATAATCAGGTCCGTAGTTTTTGCGTGATGCCCGAAACAAAGAAACAAACGAAATATAAAAAAAAGAAATAAACTTCCAAAACATAAAAAGTACTTATTTATTCATTTCATTTTAAAAATATTATATAATGATTTCAACCCCCCTACTTTATTCTTGTTGGTAACTACAGCACTACCTTTCACATACATACATATGTATGTACAGTCTTAATAACGATTCATAAACGACTTGCCAAATTTAATAAACTTTAACCTGGACGTAACCGACTGCATGATTCATCAAAGATGAACATCAGATGATGTGACTGCTCATTCGTTTGCAACACGAACAATGGACACCCCGGAAGAATCATCCACAGTGATGTAACAAGATACTTGTAACATTCATAACAGATTTACTAATCTGTCAACTACGTGTCAATTATCATTTGTGGATGTACAATTTGGCAGGTAAATAGTTAAAACTCTGAGCATTAATATTTAAACCTTCGTATCTAACTGTGAGATTGAATTATTTTTTTCTAATTCGACTCAAAAACTAGCGAGTTACTTCATTTATAAAACTATTCTGCTTGTAATTAAAAATGGGACAATTGCACTTGTTGCACTTGTCAACAACTTGTCTACAAGTACAAAACATTCAAAATACAAAAACATTAAAAATACAAAATAAAATGGCGGCTAATTCATTTGCACGCTATCGATGTTTCAACTGACGCGCACTGGATATTTGCATTGTTTTTTTTACATTTAGAACCACATAGAAAAAAGGAACGTAACGTAACATCACACCTGTAATCCCCGAAGCGGTAAGCAGAGGGGTGTACTACACCCCCACGTTTCACCAGTCACGTTTAAGACCCTTGGAATAGGTGGTGAGCCAATTGCCATACACCGGGCACTGATCCAGACTCCGAGTCACTACTAGGAATTCTAAATTAAAAAAAACCAATAGCACCCGACTCGGGATTTGAACCCAGGACCTCCCGATCGACAGTCGCGCTTGCAACCGCTCGACCAACGAGGCAGTATAAAAATGAAAAGTTAAAATTTTTAAATACAACTCTTGCAAATGATAATCTACATGCGGTCTGCATATGCGAGAATTGAGAATGATTAATGCACTGACATGTTATCACTGTAATGCACAGATGAAACAAAAATTATTTTTTATTTTGAAGAGAGTAGCAATGGCGTATGCAATGTGTTATTCCATATGCCACCCCGTTATCGTAATGTTGCTAGCTAAGTGTAATTATTGTTAAATCAGTGTCAGCCATCTGGTTTTGTGGACACTCGCCGACTGCCCGGCAGTTGAATGTTTGATTTCGTTTGTAAAATACCATTTAAATTATCAATTAATGCTTATAATTCAGTTATTAATGTATAAAAAGCTCATTAGGTCTGTCAGGACAGAGATATTAAGCACTCGTTGCTCTCTGCCTCCTCGCAAGAGACTCAATGTGATAATGTAATCATAATAATAATGATTAACGGACTTAGTAACAAATTGCACTAACGTATTTAACGATACTAGTAATCCTAAGCCTACAGTCCTATATAAGAACTGTTATAGAAGTCACGCCTGGCAGCGGCCCTTTCACATAACTAAAAGAAATTCTCAAGGAAATAATTGCGAAAAATAATAACAATAATAATGTTTTCGACACACAAAAGATTAACCGGAAACATACATATACAACGGCCTAAACACATTCATATGTATTTAGATATAATATATTTGCTTCAAATGAACTGTCTCCTCGTCAGTTGAGCGATATTAACGAACTGTCAAACGAGACTATTGGATATATAAGCGACAATCGTTAACGTTCGTCGATTGGTATCATGGATACAGCAAACGAACATGGACGCGAGTTTCAATGAGTGGTAGCTTTTATATCCTATCTCAAATAGGACAAGGCCTACTTGAGATAAGAAGATTTGTGTTGTACGAACTGACATTCGCCGTTTTGCGTTATAGAACTAATAAGACCTTTTTAAGATTATTGCCCGTAGCGGTGAAAATAATAGCGGATTGATTGGTGGAAAATGTCATTAGGCATTGTTTCTTCTTTGTTACAATTTTACTATAAAAATATCAAAATATTATTATTAATCCTAATTCTTTTTATTATTATCACGCTACATCCCTTACAGGGTATGCAAAGAGTATCGAGTACCATTATTTTAAACAAATAGATAAATAAACTTTAATATAAAGTGGATATATTTTTCTGTTCACCCCCGCGCGATGAAACAATTCGGTCAGATGGAGGTCTAGATAATATGGGATCTGTTGATGAATTCGCTTCGGTCATAGGTTATCGTTCGTTCTCAATAATTTCGCAATGATATCTTTCCGCGTACCAAGAATCTGGAACATTCGGTGAACGTAAATGAACTGCATGGAAGAAAAATTCGCATTTAACAAGAGAACAGTTAGCATTAAAGTTCTAGGTGAACGAGTAGTTTTAAACTCCTTGGTTCGTTTCACATATGTTCCATGTATAATGAACGAATGTATATTCTAGATGAACTAGTAACTATTATAATTTACATATATGTATTGTCTCAGGTTGTAATGTAATCAGAAATGTAATGTAATCAGGAATCGACGATCCATATTTAGAGTTATACAGTAATCCTATAATATTATAAATTTATTTTACAACTCGTAAATCCTAAGGACTAAGAATAATAAAACAATACATAGTTACAGAAACATATGCACAATAGGTAACCGAAACAATTACAGTTACTCGAAAAGTTTATTAACCAGAAAACACAAAAAATAATATATTTTGTAACGCAAATATATAGAATCAAATTGATTCAAATAAATAATTAAATAAATAAATTATTTATTTAAAGCACTGATGTATTCTTAGGTTACGTTGCCTTTACACCGTTCCTCAATTAAACAGTGTCGAAGAATCGCCGTTTGAAATTCGAACTTTTCGTAAGATGCTCTGACGGGAAACGGCGGGAATGAAAAAAATTTACAGAAACGTAAATAAATATTGATCTGGCGTGTCTATGGTTTTGTCCTTATTACGTGTGGTATTTATATAAACGAAAATCTACTTTTGTTTTTCTTTACACACAAAGTATAATAATAATAATAATAACAACAACGCCTAATAATTTGCCAACGCCATTAAATCTTTTAGTAGATCTATACAGTGCATGCAAATGGAAAAAATATATAATATCATACGATAGTCAAGTACATACAAACGCTCCAATTTTTAATATCATAAGAGCCACATCTGTCCCTCTACTCTATGTTGGAATTATGGTGCACAATAACAGGTGTATTCTTAGACTATACTGTCCTCTTCAACCTTCCCGGTCTGGAAAATAAAGACGTCATGATAACATGTTAAAGCGTAGTTAGCACGAGGGCACTGCCATCGACAGCTCATTACATTCGCGCCAGATGCTCTAAAGCGTTGATAAGTGCATGTAACATTGGTTATCGTACATATTTTGTCTTCACTCGCGTGTACTACGCATTTACGATCATTAGAGCTTTGACCTTGTTTGAAATTGGAAACTGTATTTTTTGGCTGCGTTGACGTTGATGATGATATAAAACATGATTTTATGAGAAATTATAAAAATCTTCAAATAAAATTGGTTTGTTTTTTAAGCTATAGAAATAATACCATGTTACCAAACACCAAATGAAATTACTCACTGCAGATTACTTGCTAACTTCAATACTGTTTGGAGAACGGAAAAAGTATTGTAAAAATAGTTTAAGCATTAATGTCTCCACATTCTGCACAGAGATTTTGCATCTGACATTTATCGTCCAATATTTATTACGAAACTTGAACAATTAGACACACGCGCACTTAATCTACATTTTTACTCTGTAACAGCGTTTACTATTGCCTAATAAGAGAATAAAAACGATAACCATTATTACAGTAGGTACACGGAATTACTAGCCAGTAAATTGGCCATTTTGCCACGCGTTATGTTTGCTGTTTTTTTTGCGTATTTTTTTCTGTTTTCTGCATTGCTTACTTAAGTTAAGCCACTCGACCGTTTTCTATTTAATCTACATTACAAATAAGTGGTATGTAGCCTCATACATAGTCTGTGCGTTGATTTATTACAACAGTGACAATTGAGTCTTTTTTATCAACTTTTTAAATTCAAAGTGACAGCTGTATTTTTTATCTGTGCGTTTAGTTTTTTGTTTGTCTATTAATTATAGAAGTGCTCTATGATTTAAGCCGACTGTTGCGATAAGATTTTTGTTTTATTTATACGTTCAGGTCAAGAGGGATGGTATCAAATTTAGATAAAATAACCGATGTTTTAATTAATGTTAATGAATGAAAAGTATTGAGAAAGCGGAAAATCAGGCATGACTGTGACTGAGTAATAAGTATCTGAAACAGGGGTACATGCATGAAGAGAATGAATGAATGAATGCTGAAGGACGTCAGATCTGTAAGGATGGAGACACTTGGCACTGGGTGCTCTCTGCCTAAATAGTAAAGGACTTGGCGGATGCATACAATAACAAAAATATTATTCAAGTTATACACAATGAACAAAATCACTAAATAGATTTAGACACACGCAGTCATTGTGATACACGAACAGGTTGTCATACCGCCCTCATTAAGCCTGTGATGAAAGCGAGCCATTATCATATTCATGATAACTAATGAACCGATTAGCGATTGCATTGCGCAGGTTAAGAAACTTGTATAACTTGCTTTGTGTTAAAAGCGATAGCATAGTGGTGTACCGAAATCCTAGGTTTGAATCCTAGGATGCAGATCTTTCTCTAAGTGCTGATAGTCTAGTCGTTTAGAGTTCAGCTGCAAAGGGTAGCAGACTATGTTCTTGACCCTTCTCATTATGAAGAAACTCGTGACTAATACTAAAATAAAAAGGTTGATGATTCTGTTCTCATAATGAGATGAGTTATAGCCATATGAGAGTATGAACACTACATCTACCACTCTGATCAAATGTGAGGACCAACTCTACATGTCACAGATAACAAAACGAAAAATTTTAAAGAGTAAATTCTTAAAAATGTTTTCAGTGAAGATTATATGTAGTAAAATATCATTTGAAAACGCGTGCAAATAAACTTGCATGACGGTAAATAAAACTGATTACTACGAATTACGTCAACAGGTAGGCAGACAGGCGATACCAATTCAAGAACACGTGCAAACAGAGTTTATTTAAATAGTGATTTCTTTTCTATGATTCTCGGTAAACTGAACCTCCAACAAATATACCAGGAAAAGGTGGCCATTTTGTACTATATAAAGAAAATGCATAGTATATAAATAAAAAATTGATATATCTGTCTGTGATTTGTACAATTCAATTTTTTGTTATCTTAACGCGGCGGATATTTCTAACTGTACCATCAGTTAGATCTTGACCTATCACATTGATAAATATGAATAAAAGCATGTCAAGTCGGTAAATATAGATATAGTTGGCACTCTGTGCTTTCTGTATATTCCGTAAGAGACCTGGCTTGAAGTTGTGTATATACGTATACGAGACAGATATATTATACTATAATGACGGTAAGTTAACACTTTTTGTGTGGTAAGCAAATATGTTCGTATAAACAAGATTATGAGGAAATGTTGACATTTTAAATGCCACACCCACATTTTATGAAGAACGTCATACAAGCGAAACTGGAGGAAACGATAATCAAGGCAAGTAGATTATTTATTATAACAGCTATAACATCACTCTAGGTCTCTCACGAAATAGGCAGAGAACATCGACCGCTAAAACCTCTATCCCTACAGACCTGACGCGCTTCTCCTATGTTTATCACTCTTCATATACTCTCTCCGTACTCTCTTCGTACATTTCGAAGACTTCTAGTACCAACCTAACCTAACCCTTCATTTAGGAATTAAAACCTCGACATCGACGACCTCTTTTTTTTATTGCTGAGCTGACAAAGAGCCCAACGGTCCATCTGACTAACCTAACCTAACCCTTCACCTAGCCAATATAAACACAACATTAGTCCAAGGGGTATTATCGACCGGACTGAGCTGCAAACTCCAAGCCGCGTCAGAACACTCTTGTGGTCTACAAACAATATTAGTCATTATAATTTATTTAACACGTCGCACGTCAGAAAGAGATGTAATTAGCTGACGCATGGATTTCTAATAATTAAGCCTATTGTAGCAAAAGTCCCACATTTTCCACCTGGGTCGATTAAAATATTCATTTCATATGTTCGGAAATTGATTTGATGATTATGTAAAAATTTGACAAAAAAAATTAAATCAAAATCGAATGAAAAGTGAAGTACTAACATACGTTATGTTACCTAGCTGTACGGTTAGTACGGAATTTTATATTGTGATTACGTAAGAGTTGGACAAAAAAAAATTAAAAAGGAATGAAAATTAAAATGGTAACCGTACGACTAATCATTACAATATGTTGATTTATTCTTGTTGATGATGTTCTACAAAAATTGCCACGGTGCAGTACACTTGCTTCTGTTTCACCCTCGCAATGCTATTTTAACAGATTCTCCGCGACTTCTCTATCGCTAACTATACGCACTGGAGCATTATCAAAATTTGATAATCAAAATTTAATATAACCTTTTACGATTACACGAAAATACATCCAAAGCGTCGAAACGCGACATAATGACATCACTTAGACTAAGACCTCTCTGACTCTAGAGAATAATGTTGGATCCTTCATTGAATATCTGATGACTTGTGCCTTCGACAATTTCCTGTTGACTCTCACGGGAGACACAGTCTAATAGCTCCACTCTTCCGGGAACGATATCCAAGAGTACTGAGCATGTTTGTGAGGTCTTGGGTTTAGGGAATTGCAAAAGGTTTTGCAGGTTAGCTGTCTAAATTTACACCATTTAAAGTGAACCAGACTTTTCTATGGAATATATAATAAATAATGATCATAGTTAATCTTCAGATCATAGTCAAAACTTTAATTGACTCACTGCTGGACATGGGTCTCCTCTTAAAATGAGATGCCATTGCTGGTTGGAACTCGGAATACTAAATATAATATATTATCTTGGGACAACTTTCCTTAACTCAAAACTAAACAGAGGCAGAGCTTCAGCAACTAAACAACAGCTAAATTACATTGTAAATTTCTATAGACTACGATTTCCATTATAGCTATGAAGCAAATTATAAATATAAAATTTCGAATGACCGTGTGTATGTGTGTGTGTCAATCAATCACATCGCAACGGATGGACGGATTCGGATGGCGGCCGTGGATGAAATAAGAGTGGGATGTATTTTTTCATCGGGCAACTATTTAACATGAAAAGAGGTTAAAAAATAACTCACTGCGATTAACTAACTTTGGTGTTTTATAAAGAATCGGATCGAATCGGATGCAATTCGGAAGTTATGTCGGTTCGGATGATATTGTCGCAGTAACTCTGTAGTCCAACGATCGCGGATTCGATTACCATTTAGAACAAATATTTGTGATCTTTGAATACGCCTCCAAAGTATGAACATTTTCGTAGTTTGTATAGTGGTTAGTGGGTATCCACTCAGAGGTTGAGGATTCGATCCCGCTCGGTACAAACTTTTGCAACATACACACAAGAGTTCGTTGCTCTAATTGGACTGCAAAATTGTCTACATACGTATGTGTATGTGTAGAGAGCCAGGTCTAAAGTACTTTGAATAAACAATCATTTAAATGCTTTAATAAATATAGAAGGGACGCAAGTTATTAAGATCAAAAACCAGTGCGAATCATTTGTCTCTACCTATCCCTTTGGGTAATAGACGTAACAATACGTATATATTAAATATACAAATGTATGTGTGTTTATTAGCTGCTTACCATAGTACAAGCTCTATCTAACGCGGGATCAGATAACCGTGTGAGTACTCCTAAGATATTATTGGCGCGCTCGCACGAACTTCACACTCCAGAGAGCATGATTGTAAGCGATATGTTATTGTTAGATATCAGCCGTTACGTAACTAAATTATA